>JANSTP010281035.1:0-18829 GCA_025330745.1 Cladonema radiatum | reverse complement strand
TTCTTTAATAAGAGTTTTTCGAATTTTTTGAATGTTTTGAATCTTCTAGTTGAATATTCAACTGGAGACAATGTACCTTTGGTAACCTCACAAGGTTAAAACTCTATTTATCTGCCTACAATATTTAATTCGTTCAAAATAGTTATTTGTCTACCTATTTATTATTAGTGTGTTCATTATCTTTATATTTCTGGAGAAAAAAGAATTGGTTCTAAATTTCTAAAAATGAATAAAGCGGTCTGTCTCCTTAATCCAACGTACTCTAAAAACTCTAGGTTGTAAACTTAATGAATAATTTGCAACAAAAATAAAACTAATTATAAAGGGTGTAAAAACTTTGTTTATAAATGCACTTCTAATGATTCTATTGTAAAGAAAATATGATTTTGAGGAATATTTTTCAAAGCTCTGAATCTTATAATTTTGTACTTCTCATTTAAACGTATATTTAATTGTGGTTGTCCATCTAGCAAGCTAAGCGTTTTGTATTTGATATCGGTGTCGTTAGCAACTTTTTCGCTATCCAATAGGGCGCCTTCGATGATAAAACTTTGCAAAATTTCTTTTTGCTGGTTTTTATTTCCAAAGTCAAGTTTAATTTCTGCAATTTGAATAGCTATTGGAAACTCAATTTTGAAAAATGTTCCTGCTGGTATTGGTGTTTTTGCAGAAAGCTTTTCGTTTGAGAAATAAAGATTCTCGAAATTGTTTGATTCGACTGTAGAAAAATTTGATTTGATATTAGCTGGTGGATTGATATGAATTTCTTTTTTGTCAAATGTTCTATCTTTCGCTGGTTGAAGTTTCCCTTTCAAGCTAGATTTCTGACCCATATGTTGAAATAGTGATACTTCTCTATTAATAGATACCTTAGCCATCTGTTTCTCACATGTACCCGGTTCTGCAGGGCTACACACTTTATCTGACAAATAACGTCCAATGATCCAATCACATGGGAGATTCTTATAAAACATCGCAAAGAAAACTGATAATTCAGCGATGGTATTTTTGTGAAAAATATTACCAATAAAACCAAGTGCGCAGACTTTTAACATCAACCAATCAGATCTCTTTTGTGTCGAAATAAAACGTTCCATCAGTCGAATATAAGACTTTTTAGCGATGACGTCATCTTCCATTTGAATAAAATAGTCAAAATCGTGATTTACATAACTATATGCCCAAAGATATATATAATCAATGTTTTGCTTGGTACGCCAGATCAAACGATTTTTAGAATCTACTTTACTCTCTACTAGGTCCCAAACCTGTGGGTAAAAACTGCCATCTGGACTAATTATTTCAAATATGCCTTTATCAATACTGGGCTTGAATTTGGACATAAGTTCAGACGCTATTCCGTGTGCAATTTCAGGTTCCGATTCACCAATAAAAATCAAAAACAAACTATTTTTTAAAGTTTCTTCTTCTGCGTTTGTAAGCATCGACTCTATTTCTCCCATTAAATAATTTTCATACGCTCTTTTAACCGTAGGTATACCAAATAAAAACTTCACTTTTGCCTTCTTACTTGAAACATATAATTTTGGAGAGAATGTTTCAACATGAAGTTGTGGTACGAACATTAAGATAGTTTCGTACAGTAAATGACTCGAGCGACTTCCATTGCCATTGTGATCGTTAAAAGCTTTATAAAAAAGTGATAGCCCTGTAGTGTTTGTTGATATTTTTGGAACAGAGTTTGGTAATTTCGGTTGAACTAGAAACAAAAACAATATGACCAAAGCAACTATTATTAATAGCATATATTGAACAATCTTTCTGTCATTACGGCATGAAATCTTTTTTCCTACTGATCCCAATCTTTCCATACCCTAAAAGTAAAATTGATAAAAAGTATTCATGATTCAAAGTAAAATTGATAAAAAGTATTCATGATTTTCATCTGAGAATCAATGAATCTGCTGAACAGCGCAAAATAAGTCTATAGTCTACATAGATAATAACTATATATTTAATGTTTGGGGATTTAACAGTGTACCAGTAGAGAGTCGGGAAAGCAATGCCCCTCCCTCACCGGGAATTAATAAATAAAATAGAAATGCGTTGAGTTTTAATTTTTCTTACACGTTGAATCCTCTCATACATAATGTTTTGAAGAATATTTTGTCAGAAATCTGTAAAAAATAAGTATTAATTGCTAGTCATTAAATTTGTCAAAGAAACTCTCCCCTCATTGACCCTCTTGACAAATCGGTGTGTATTAAATTCTGCCACTTATTCTGCCTTTATTTTGACTTTCAAATCCAAGAAGCATATCTCAAAGAAACAGAAAGCAAACTTAGCGTTATCTTGAAAGGAAGCCTCCGAAAATCTGACATGCAGAACCCTTTTCAAAGAATTGTTTTGATTGGCTACTAAAAACAATTAACGTTTCAAAGAACGAACGTAATTCGTTTTTTTATTGGATAGTAATTAACGAATCATTACATGCGTTCTAAAAGGTTCTATACTGCTCGGGAGGGACCGAAGTTAGCTAGTTTGCGAAACAAGAAACGTTTTAAACAATTAACTTGAAATTATGTTATTAACGGATCCAGTTGTTGTCAGACTCTTATAAAAATTAGGACGTTTTCTTTCTCTTCTCCTAGAGATAGTACAACGCCTATTTTTTATCTTCATAAACTGCTTAAAGTGAACGATGTCTTTGATAGTGTCGTTCTCCAGCTTCTCTATAAACTTACAAATGATATGTTGCCGTCATATCTAACAAATTATTCTAGCTGAGTTTGCTAAATTGCGTGGGTTACGTGCTAACGTGGCTTACGTGGGTTCGTGGGTTAGTGGGTACGTGGGATAAGTGGGTTCATGGGTTCGTTGGTGATGTGGGTACGTGGGTCTTTAAAAAAATTACGTGGTTTACGTGGGTAAGTGGGTTGGTGCCTACGTGGGTCC
The DNA here is from genome assembly GCA_025330745.1 of Cladonema radiatum. Classification (NCBI taxonomy): domain Eukaryota; kingdom Metazoa; phylum Cnidaria; class Hydrozoa; order Anthoathecata; family Cladonematidae; genus Cladonema; species Cladonema radiatum. The sequence goes on along the minus strand of JANSTP010281035.1, from coordinate 15,913 downwards.
TTTGAAAAATTACGTGGGTCGCGTGGGTTACGTGGGTCCAATTTTTTTGCGTGAGTCAATTTTTTCCTTCTTTATTTTTATTTTTTATTTTTATTTTTTTTTTTTAACGACTTAGGAGAAGGAAAAAAGACAATTTATGAAGTCTTTCAGTCCTTACTGTCGGTCACCTGTATATATTTTCCAGTAGGGGCGTAGCAAGACATTTTGAATTTGGGGGGGGGGGGCTCAATAATTTTTTTTTTGAAGAAGGCCTCTTGAACTGCCGTGCCGAGGACTTTTTTGAAAAATGCCTCCTGCAGATTGCCTATAAAAGCACTCGAAATTTCAACTTGATTTTCATCCAAAAACGTTTATTTTAGGGCCAAATACTGGTGTCAAAACTTATCAACAACTTCTTTTTCTGAAATATTGGACATTGTGACGGAAATAGTAGACAGATAAGAAGTTTTTATTTGAGGCCAAATAAAATTCTCATAATTGAAAAAAACTTTTGGGGACCTCAAGTCCCCAAGCCCCCCCCTAATTTTACGCCCTTGAGACTGGTCTTTATGACAAGTAAGCAAAAAAAATGTAATACGTAAAACGTAAAAAAAGTATGAAGTTATATTGAATATCAGACAAAGGAAATATCGCTCAAGTGGGACAGCCCTCTTCTAAACACGAGTAGATAATAGCCAAAGATTGTGCATTGTTGCAAACTAACTAAAACTATATACTGGTAAGATGTGCTTTAGGACGTTGCCATGTGAAGGCAGAAAATATTATATAATATGTAAAAAATGTTTTGTAAGAAAAAGTTTTTTGATATTCAATATCACTATATTTTCACAGAGAAGTTAGAAGAACGGTTTGCTAGAAGTTGAAATCAAGCCCCTTCCAAGCTACTTCGATTGGTTTTATGTCTTTCTTAATATGAAAATAAATATGCTATGTTTCTTTAAAATTAAAGAGTATTTCTCTAAATTTGCCCTTCTCTTACCCTAAATTTCTGTTCTTCTTTTTAATCGATTGAAAGTAAGGAAAAAACTTCAACTATTTTGACTTCATTCATTTTTAAAGTTTCGTGATGCAAAACAAAATTTAAGGAAAGGCTTTTCGAACTTATAGTTCAAATCAATAGAAACTACGTGTCTCACGAACGACTGTTTTCTTTCGAATAGCATTTAAGATACAATATTTGTCATGCTAGTATAAGTAATGATAAATGGGCTTTGTAATTTTAAGAAGCACGCTTTTACCCTATCCGTGGAGGTACATATGATTAAGATTTTAGCAAAAGATGGGAATCTTCGTGTCACCTGGTTGTCAGATATTATTATCCGAAGAAAGAAAGGTTCAATTACACCGGAATTAAAAAAGCCCTATTTAGCCAGGACCCGTTTAACTTCTTAGGTAAGAAGTTCAGATAACGTATCATGCTCAGAGGGGGAATCAAAACGCTAACCATTACAGTCCACGTTCCTAAGCCAGTTCTTTTCAACAGTTCAAGGACTATCAGTCAGTGCTAACCACTACAGCGCTAGCCACTAAAAGTCTAAGTTTTTAGTCGACGTTTACTTAAGTGTAGGACTTCTATAGTTCTATGCGGAGTATATCAGGCTAATTGAATTGCGGAGAGTTAGCCCCTGGAACTTTTGCCACCGTAAGCTTTGCCACCGTGTTTTTGCCACAAGTAATTTTGACACTTCCATGTTTTACCACTGGTAATTTTGCCACCAATGTAATTTTTTGCAAAATTTTGTTAGGTAATTTTGCCACTCAATAAAATATAGTCCCAATATAGCAAATATCAACGTCAAGCAAAAAGCGCCGAAAGAGTCAGTCAAAAAGTATGAAGTAGCAAAAGTAAATACTTAAAAAGCACTACTTAAAAATGACTGGGACTTGTTTCCAAATCCCTACTTCGGCAAAAATTGGTGCCAACTTGGGCCAATGCCGGTGAAGTTTCGACTTACTGAAATTTGTATCTCCAATGCCTAGAAAATATTTATATGTGACGTCGTATTTCGGAATATTTACTACATCAAATTCGATAAAATTGAAAAAGTACGTTCAGAACGTTCTGTGGCTGTGAGTCTTAATATTTACCATGGCTCTTACTTTTGTCAGCTAACTTACGTGCGTGCGTGACTTTTATCATGACGTAAGAAATATTTAGTAAGCGTTCTAAAAGAAAATTTGGAATGAGGAAAAATGCAGATCACAGACTTATAAATATTTAAAAAGCAAGTTCGAAAAGCTCTTCCTTAACTTTCCTCTAGTCCAAATAATCTTAATGAATGGTATTAAAACAAATCTGTTGTAGCGAATCATATGGTGATTGTACTGAATTGTATTTTGCAAAACTTTATATATCAGTGCTTCCTACATATGTCCTTAGTCATTCTTTCTTTTCAAGATTACGAAAAACGAAAACGATTTCTAAAGATTTAAGAACTCCTAGGGCTGACTCGATAGTATAGTTGTAGATAAGTATAGTTATAAATACGTAAATAGCTTGGCTGGATAACCAGTCACGTATATTATAACACTAGTCTGTCAGGGGGAAAATTAGTTGATATTCACGAAATCATAACAAAAGCGTATTTATTCACTATCATTATCTATTTGTAATTTGTGTGTGTGTGTGTGTGTGTGTGTGTGGGAGGGGTGAGGGGGAGAGTAGGAAGGAGTTAGGGCTCAACAGTCCCCCTCCTCCTTCAGAAAAAATTTCTAAAAACTAGATATACATTTGACTTCAAGTTTGCACTGTATGACTAAAACTTACATGCAAATTTGAAAGCAATACGTTCTCAAGCCCCAGTTCGTTGAGATTGGGTTTTTGAAAAGTATGGTATGTTACGAGACTATCCAATTGCAGTATTTCCTGTCCGAGAATGTGGAAAAATTTCCCGTAGAAAAAGTACCGATTTTAATTTTCTTAGTGGCAAATTTACCGGTCGCAAAATTATGGTGGCAAAACTTCAAGTGGCGAAATCTCCCGTGGCAAGCTTCTTGAGCTTGCTTCCGGCTAATTTACAAAATATAATCAGGTAAACTGACCTAGAAACCACATAACAAACATTTATTCTCATATTAACATGTAACCTAGAGAGTTTTTCAAGAACCCAATAACAATACACACACATTGCTCAGGCAGGTTTCTCAAATCTGCTACAAATTGAGACTCACGTAACCTACATAGATTTTTCAAAGACCCACGCAAAAAAAATTGGATCCACGTAACTGACGCAACCCACGTAATTTTTCAAAGGATTCCCGTAGGCACTCAATCGATGTACCCACATAACCCACATAAATTTTTTAACAACACACTTACCCACGCAACTCACGAAATTTTTTTAAAGACCCACTTACGCACGTAACTCACGAACCCACATAACCTACGTACTCATGAATCCACAAACCAACGTAACCCAGCACATACCCACGTAACCCACGTTACCACGTAACACACGCAATTTAGCAAACTTTTAGCTTTTCAACTATTCAGTAACTTGTGCATGTGGTATTAAAAGACTTAGCTCTCCATGGCTAAATCGACAGGTTTTGGTCAATTTTTTTTGCGTTTTTCAGGTGTCAATGCATGGATTAATTTTCACAAATAGATTCATTCTCAATCTAATTTTTTTTTCATTGTCAACATTAAAAACCGTACATAGTAGTCTTTGTCTCGATAATTATTTGGAATTTGTGTCTTAATTATACTTAAGAGGTCCCATTAGATTATTTTTATTTTTTGGTGTTCCCCTATGAAACAATATAGTTATTTTCTTACTTTTTATCGACTTTTGTAATATTGTTTTATGAATAAAAATTATCTGTCTATCTATCTATCTATCTATCTATCTACCTATCTATCTTATCTCTCTACCTTCACACGACGGCCAAATTGGCAATTTTGAAGTCCCACAGTCCGTTTTTACCTCTAATTAATGGCAAATGTAGCTATTGATGAAAAAAAGTAATAATTTTCATTATCATTCAAAACGTAAAATATTACAAAATACATAATAATGGATAAAAATACATGTTTAGATCTTTTTCCTGCTTACATTCCCATTTTTTAAAAACTAAGGTCATAAAAAACTTAAAAAGTTGACTAAAGAAACCTCTTCACAACGGTCACCTCTAATATAACGGCCAAACGGTAAAGCATCGCAAAGTGGCCGCTCATAGAGGATTCCCTGTATAATAATCTAAAACTCTGCGGGACAAAACATTGCAAACTATAGCTAATCATTAATACAGCAGACACATCATTACTAACCTCTCTCCGTCCCTCCCGATTTACAACGTTGATTGCTTGTTTGTAACTGTCTTCATCCTGAGACAGCTTTTCTGGATTTTAAAAAAATGATCAATTTTTTATCCATTTTAAAAACATGCGCTCAGTAAAAAGACAGTTTTTATTATTATTTATTTTTCTGAACATGTACCGTCACCATTATGAATTTTTTCATTTCTTGTATTCTTGGCAAATGATCCATATCGGCGACCATATTGAATTTTTCTGTTTCTATGATCAGGCTTCCACCCCGTGAGATGTAAAATTAGTCACAAAAAGATTGCAAGTAGCACTGGAAAAAATTGTGCATATGGTATACGGTAAATATTATACTATTCTGCATGAATGCCCTCTCGACGACAAATTAATGACAAAAGCCTTGATTGATTTGAAAAACCTTTTTTTTTCCCGTGTTTGCAATTCAAGTTAGTAATGGCTTGAAACATAGAAAGGTATCAATTTGCCTTTGATCTAATTGAGACATATCAAAAATAGGCTCCCCTACACTGTCTGACAGGTTTTATTATATAAAAATTACTACATATATAAAAATATATCTAGTCAAACATATTACTTTATGAAATCCATTGATCCACATTATCCTTATTCCAATAAAATGGTAATATTTAATACAATTTATCCTCTTCCGCCTTTCTTTGTTTATTACATTTTGCCTTCCCTCTAAATTCGTTACCGGGCATATTTTCTTAAACCTCAGGTCTCAGCAATAGTCTCAATGCTAGAAAGGCGTATTGAAAGACCAATTTTGGAGTCACTTGATATCTATGATCGTAAATAGTCTATTGAAAGGTCTATTGACCTCCAGTTTAAAAATTATTTCGTTTCAAAGGAATGTTGTTTTTGGATTTAGTGTGGGACTGTAACGGCCTCTTGGTATGTTAACTACATAGAGTAAGCCTCTAACTAGAAAAGGGAAGTGGTAGAAAGCTTGGTAGAGCGTGTGAAATAGTGGGAACAAGAATAGGGTATTTTTTAGAAGTATAATTCTCAACTCAAAGTAAGACCAATAAATTACAAAAGACAATAGAACTAAAAATAATACTCCCTCTGATTACACCCATAAACTGTCACATTCTTTCACATCCAGTATCTGTTCACATTCGTTTACATCCATTGACTTTATTTCAACCATATTAGCGCCATTGATATTCTTTGTTAATTCATTCCAGCAAACCAAGAAGTGGAGGAAGAGGGGCCTCTCCAAGTTTCTTTTGTTAACAAATCATTTTGTACCCATAATATAAACTCCGTTACTTGTAAGAAATATAAGCGAGAGAAGGAAGGATATACAAGGATATATAAAAGTGTTGGTTCTTGGGCTCTTGAGCGTTTATTCAGTAAAAAGTATTAATTGGCTTGTATGTAAAGCTGTTTGGTATTTACTTTAAAGTGATAGAGTAACAGGTCTGATTCATGTCTTTTGTATTGCTATTGAATTGCTGTGTGTTGTTATTGAATTTTTCGTATGAATTTTAGATGAATATCTCTCGCAGTACTTTCCATTCTGTTACAATTCTCTCACCTTTGAAAAACTGCTGTCTCTACCAGGAAACTTGAGTTTTGAAGACAATTGGTGTAATCAGACGTAACCTCAATAAACATTATATAATATAAACTACAAAAAAAATTCTACATAAAAGCATTAAAAAGAATTACAATAGAATTTTATGCAACTAATAAATTAGCTGTAGTCACACTTGCAGACTAATATGTAATCGCATTAATAAATTAATCCAAATTTAATGAATCTAGTGTAACTACAGGAGGTTCATCTTTTCAAGCAAATAGATCAATATATTAATCCTAAAATATGAAACCTGTGTGACTTCGGTTAAAGGATTAATATTTTGCACATTTATTTTTTTTGTTTAATATTTTTGAGAATAGTTTTAGACGTTTAGGAACAGTACGTATAATTATCAATTATTAGTTGCAGAGAAAGAAGTTTTCTTTGATTCCAAATTAAATTATTCGACTTTTTAAAAATAAAAGAAAAAACACAGCAAAGAAATTGAAGAGCCAACACTATTGATTTTGTTGACGTCACGACAACCTAGGCGACGCCGTTTCTCTCACTGTACAAGCCATATTTAAAACTATGATCCAAAAGTAGTTTTAATTAAAAAGTTGAAAAAAGGAAAGAGAACATGTAATAACTTTTTTGGAGGGAAAGATACATAAGTCCCTGAGAGCAAAGATACGAAAAAACGTAACAGAGACATGAACAGAAATAAGCAGAGAAAATTGTCTCTTCCACTCTCCAAATTCTTCTTTCTATCAGACAGACAAAAATAAAAAATAATTGTGTTGCTATAAGAACCTTCTTGTTAGAAATGGAGAATATATATTCAAAAAATTAATCTTTTGACGGTCACACTTCCAGATTAATTCATTAATCGGATTAATATTTTACAAAAAATGAATCATTTTGTTTCATATTTTGAGATTATTATTCTGCATAACAGGTGGTTTAATATCACCGTAGTCACATTATTAGTTTAATATTTTTCAAAGATCAATATATTGAAGAGATTAATATATTAATCAAAAATCACTAAGTGTGACTACAGCTATTGTGTATAAACAAGCATGTTGTAAGACATTGAAAAACAAATTCGGTTGATGTGGGGAGTATGGGAAAAGGATACAGGGATGTGGGCAGATACGGGAAGGAAAAGAAGGGAATAGGGGAGAGAGAAATGAAAAGTTGGGAGTTAGTCTCGATTAACCATCCAATGAATGAGTTTGAAACAGGCACCTACAACCGTTTGTACATTGCCCATTGTTGCAATATCGTCAGAGGGTAAAATTCCGATAACCACATGATCAGTGAGACTCAGATGCTTTGAAAGAATGAGTGGAAAGTAAAACTTCAGTAGGCACATTTGTTTTTTCTGTGTTGATGTGTGACGATGAACGATCTTGAGCTTTAGTCGGACATAGGTTCCAGTTTGAACCATCGTTGCCAATGAAACATTATAAGGTAATTCTGTGTCACTGTGAGAATAAGATAATGATTGTTTGAAATTTGGCGCAAAAGTGCCGTGGGTATGGGCACCAACCATCGTCATAATAATCATGCTCGTTATAATAATCATCAGCATATTAACGAGTTTGCAAGAGATCCAGAACATGCATATACGACATAGATCAGCCCTCTGTAGGAGAATAATATCCTGAAGATCTGGGTGTTGGTAAGAGTACCCAGGAATATCAGTCTTTCCAATCTCCAGATTATTTGTACTCATTTTGATACATGCATTGCCTTTCTGAAGGAAATCTAACCCCAAAACAAACTCGTGCTGCAACGCGCGAGCAATAAAGAAAGGAGTAGAGCATTCAACTTCTCCGAGTTTAAGTGTGACCTTGGCAGTACCAATAACGTCAATAGTCGTTTAATTAAGAGATTTTACCGTTAGGTTTGAGATAAGTGGAATGGCAGGTAAATAAAGCTCTGTTTGTAAAGAAACGTCCATTAAAGAGACGGGTGAACTAGTGTCGACAAGAGCATTTATTTTCGAATCCGAGTTGTTTCGTGCATATTTAACTGGAATAATCAGACCCCCAGTAGTTTGACAATGGCTTGAGCTAATGATATTTAGGGACAAAACAACCACAGCTGGAGATATGTCATTATTTGTTTGTGGATCAATTGATGCTTCGTTTTTTTGAGAGTCATTTGGATCAAAGTCTTTGAAGCAAAAGGCAGCCAGCCTTTCGCTGTTGAGTACAATAAAGGACACAAGAACCAGCAGGAGCAGAATCAATTTTATATTACCACCGATGCCACCAAATGCATGCTGGAAAAGTTGCTAAGTCCCATGAATGTATTTTTTACAGCTCTTCCAGCCGAAAACTCTGACAAATTTTTCATCTAGGTCACCAATTCTGTTGGGAGTGTCATAGATAGCTCCCCCAGTATCATGTATTATTTTACTACCATCATTGGAAGCTCCTTGAAGTGCAGCACCCAAAGCTCTACCTATTCCAATTAGGACGTTGCCATCTCCGTGATATCGTTGCAAGGCCTTCGCTTCCTGTATCGCATAATGAACATAAGTGAAAATATTCAACATTACAGCAGCTTCTAGCTTGTCTGGAGACTTTGCGACCAGAATTTCATCATAACCTATCAATTGGTGTGTTGCAAAAGACAGCGTGACATGAGGCGTATCTTTGTGAACAGTGGTTAAGGTTACGTCACCTTTTGAAGTGACATGACAAACTTTGCCATCAGGGAAATTGATAAATACTGATGGAAGTCGACTGTTAAAATCAATTGCAGGACTTATAGCGACAAGTTTCCTGCCATATAAACAAAAGAAACATGGTCTAGTTGGAATATGACAGTATTGCAGGAAAATCATGGTAACAGCTCCCATCAATTTTGCTCGATAAGATGATGGATAGTCTTCGACGATCTGACAATGGTGCAAGAGCAAGGTATCACGTACTCCTTCGACAATTACTCATGGGCTCGAATGAACCCATTTGTTAGCAGTACTAGGGAAGTTAGGAACCCAGTGTTGGAGTTTGGCAATTTCCTTTTGAATGCAGCAAATCCTTTCTTATTCTCTGGCCATTAGCTGTTTTTGTTGTATGATTTTTTGAGTAAAGTGAGCCTGGAGGAGTGGTGCAACGACGTCATCAGACACTCGCTTTGCATAATTCTTAATGAAATTCTCAAAAGCTGAGATAAAGGTCGGTGCAGAAGCTAAATTCCTAAGTGTAAGGCCATTGCCTTGTTGCAGTAAATCAGCATCTTGGTTAAATCAGAGTCCGCGCCATCAATTTTAAAATGAAGGGGCACAATAAAAGTCTAACTTTTTATATATTCGCCTGACCCCTAGGAGAATTAGTGAGCGTTGGCCTATAAAAATAAACTCAAGATTTTGCAAAAACCCTTTAGAGTTTTCAACCCATAGTAACTTAAGCTTGACTAAAATGTATTTTTACCAAAGTTGATGATGCAAAGAAATCTGCTAACCTTTTACTCAGCATCATAGCATTAATTCGTTTCGTTTAGCAACTGTATGATTTTTGTTTCCTAACTGTATTGAGGATGGGGTATTTTTGCCTATGAAGATAAGGTGTTTTTCTCAAAAAACGGGGCTTTCTTTGATTATGGAAGTTACTAGTGGCTGGTACAAATAAATAAAAAAGACAATTGTTTTTACTTCTTATCATTAAGTAACTAATTTTAATAAGAGCAATACATTTATAAAGGTTTCAGCCAATAAAAATGAAAGAAAGTTGGATTTTTTTCTCCAAATAACTCAAAAATTGATTACCAGCACCAAAAAACCGTGGTAAATGGGGCAATTGTACTCTGATACTTGGCTTGATTTTAGCGTTATAGTGCATTTTGTTAAATTTTAGTTGTAGTTGCAAAGTATTAGGCCATAAGTCATTGTACATCAAAAGTTACCAAAATAAAATCAACCAGATAGGCGCTTTGTGCTCCCCTCCCACCTGAATTGGGGTAACTAAATTAGTTTACAATAAGGCTCTTCAGACAAAGAAATACAAAATTTATGTAGAGCAAATATTCCGCATTAAACTATTATGAAAAGCCGCTTTGGAAGAAATGAAGGATAAAAAACCATATAAAGGAATGCTATAAAATAGCAATTTTTACCATAGGCTTATATACATTGTAATACCACAGGCATTCTATGTCTATAACACTAGTTATATATTTATGCAACATAAAATAACAGAGCAGTTAACAACTGTTCATATGTATGGTTTTCTTTTTTTTTTTTACTTGGCAAAAAAGTGGAGGACAGTGCCCCTGCGGTCCCCCTATGGTGCGGGCCCTGTAAATTCTTGTTGTATGGCACCACCTTCATGCAAGTCAGGAAGTAAGATGTAATCGCCTTGTTTCTGAATGAAATATCTGCCCACACTGTGTAACTCTTCCCAAATTATAATTCCCTGCAAATTTTTTTTTGGATGACACAAACCAAGATTATGATCAGAGTTGATTGCTGAAGGGCACCGAAATTTGGTCACATGTTGTTCAATGTAGGGAGAAAAGCCAATCATTTAAGCAGAGTATCTACGAACCTGTATATCGTAATATGACCGAGTTCTTGTCAAGGCAGAAGAACAGAAGTAAGAAAATCGTTTATAGCCCATTGTTTATATCTTTTATTAGGATACGTTTAGCTTAACCATCTAGAGACAAGAAGCTCTGATTTTTCAAGATGTAATAACATTGCTTTGGGGTCAATAAAACAAGTGTCTCTTTTATGTATCGGTGTCGCCCTTTTGGACAGATTTTTTTGTTCGTAAATATACTCTGTCTTGATGCGGGTGTATAAGTAAATGTCGAACTTGGTGGCATTTAGAAAGTATTGATAAACCTCAGCGTGATAGGACTGAACCCTTGCCTCACTAACCAGCATATTGTGCGTGCAATAGTCGAATACTCCGTATGGTTTTGTGGTCACACAGTCATATAATAGTCCCAAGTGTAAATCTTTCCCATATGCAATCAGTATTAGGTGCGCTGATAGTATAAAAAGTATGATTTAGCAGTTCCACATTGTCAAAAGGCATTTTCTAGGCGTCGGAGACATGACAACACAATTTACATATGTGTGATAATTTTCTTGGGTGAAGTAAGCTTTAATAAATTGGTTCTTTTTGTTCCTCTTCATCCTTGGAAACTATTAGAGGACTATCAACGTTTCGCACTCAAGAAAGCGACAACACACTCGAGGCTTCTCTGTCTTTGTGCTATTTCAAATTGTTCTATTTTAAATAGTGCTATTGCCAAAAGTGGTGATATGTTGATTTGTAGAGATATCGGATTAATGATCTATACCGGCTAAAACCATAATAATCCCACAAGAAGCAATCAAAATAATGACCAGGAAAACTAAAAACAAGTCAAAGAGCAGCAAGATTGATCTAGCAAGTTTGAGAGAGCAAGCTTGAACAAAACGAAGCGGAAATAAGATACACATGCTCATTTAAAATTCTGCTTTGTCTTCTCATTGATTACGGGTCTCCCCTCTTCTTGGGGTTATGGGCCCGGGGTCCAATTGGGCCATGCCCAAATCCGGCACTGTCTATGATCATACGTTTTCAGACAGAAACAGTTTCATTTATTCTGTTTTATGTATGAAATTGGCAAGTTTGGTTGCTTTGGTTGTTTGGTTGCCATTTTGGATTTGAAAAGGCAGTATCATTGTATTGATTGTTTGCAACTGAGCATATAATAGTCATGAACTTTTCTGGTCTTTTTTTATGCAGTAAAGGGAAATGGAGATGAAAATGCACATCAGGAATTTTTTTCTGCGAAAATCATATGTTGTTCTTTTACAAGTGTGTAGATTTCTTATTGCTGATTTAAATACGCATATTTGATTTACAGGTAAAAAATTGATGAAGAAATCAGAAAAAAAACTTACAAACGTCAACCTCATTCCCAGGCTTCTTCCGTGGCAGAGGCCGAAAAAATAGAGATATCTAACTGTTATTGAGAAAACGAAACTGATTTAGGTGTTCTGATTTTTAGTTGAGATATGGAGTGTTGAGATATGATATTTCCGTAGGTAAATTTTTCTTAGATTACTCATGTGTTTTCTTCTTCGCTTGAATTTTCTCTTATTTCTTTGCCTATGTTTTTCTCGGTTCTTTCATCATTATCTCCGTTATAATAAGTTTCCGCTTTTACGGTAAACCAATGAAATTCGTTCTTTGAGTGGAGTTCTTGAGAAATCGGAAGTGAGTCAAGTGAACGAGCTAAGCAGATTGAAGAACCATTTTTTCCTTTTGGACTGTTGGATTATTATGTATAGCTAGGTACATAAGTTAGCTACAAGTTAAACAAACCAGAAGATAATAGCTTGAGATGGTGCTACCAGCTTTATGAAAAAACAAGCTAGCTTGCAAGTTCTTGGAGGATGATTAACATATGACAGTATGAATTTCATAATTAATTGAACTACAAAGGGAGAAAAGAAGCTTTGAATTGGTTCGAGGTTCAGACCTCAACTGTTATGCAACATGAGAGTAAATAGCAAGCTTTAGAATAACAAAGTTTTTGATGGGACGGTGAAGTTTGGTCAAATCAAATGCATGAACTGATTTGGAATATTGACATTATTTTCGTGAATACATTCATCAGAACAACAGCAAACAAATTCTTTATATATTTAGAAAGTTATGAATAAAGGTTGTGTGCTGTCAAGGAACTTTTGATGTTTCGATGAATTAACAGGGAACATTGTACGTATGTTTTAATAAGTATGTTTAGAACGTTGAAGCAAATTGTCTGTTCAATAATGTACGTATAACGAAAGAATTGTAACGAAAGATTTTTATGGAGTCAGCTAGTGAATTCAGAACATTTTGAATATTGTTTCGATGAATAAATTCAGAATGCTCGAATAAATTTTTTCTTTAAGTATTGCAAATAAAGTGGCGTGCTATCAAAAGACTTCTAAAGTGTATGAATGAATTAATTAAGAACATTATCTTTATCGTTTTGATGAATAACGTTACAACTTCAAGCAAATTGTTTATTTCATAAGTTACAAACAACATGATGTTGTCTGTTGAAAGACTTTTATTGACTGAGCAAATTAATTTGGAACATGTGTAATGTTTCGATTAATAAATTCAGAGCATTCGAATAAATTATTCATTCAAAAGTTACGAATAAAGGTTAGTAGCTATCAAAAATATTTTGTCATGTGCGAATGAATTCATTGAGAACATTATCCATGTTGTTTCGACGAATAAATTTAGATTATTCAATCAAATCGGCTATTTCATAAGTTATATACGAATAACATGGTGTTGTGTCGAAAGAGTTTTATCGATTCAGCGAATTAATTTGAAACTTTATCCATATCATTTCGATGAATAAATTCGGAACATTGGAATAAATTATTCATCCGAAAGTTGTAATTAAAGGTGGGGTGCTATCAAAAGACTTCCGTTGTGCGCGAATGAATTAATTGAGAAGATTGTCCATATTGTTTTGATGAATAAATTTAGAACGTTCAAGCAAATTGCCTATTTCCAAAGTTACAAATAACATTTTGTTGTGTTGAAAGACTTTTATCGATTCAGTGAATTATTTTGGAACATTATCTATATTATTTGGATGAATAAATTAGGAACATTCAAATAAATTACTCATTCGAAAGTTGCAAATAAATGTGGGGTGCTATCGAAAGACTATTGTTGTGTGCGAATGAATTAATTGAAAAAGGTATCTATATTGTTTATATAAAATAAGGTTTTGTGTTATCAAAGAAGTTTTTCGTCATGTTAACAGATTAATTCTTCGATCTTATTTTAATGAATAAATATAGAATGTCGAAACAAATTATTTCCTTCAATTTTGGAAGTGCTAATGAGCTTATTGAGTTTGAAAATTGTTTATTCTTCTCAAAGTTTTCAAAAAAAAATGGAATTTTTTAAGCTTCTTTATATTAAAACTGGCTTTTTTGAATCCTTTTTTTCAAATAGCAACTCTCAAAAGATACTATAAAATCTTCCGCAGATATTAAGTCTTTAAGACATATTATAGCCCTTGTTTCAGTTTGAGTGCCATTTAAGTTTATTCTGTTGCTGGTTTATGATTCTATCCTGTTTTTATACATTTGACATAATGAGTTCTGATTGTATTATTTTGCTTTCAATTCTACAATTTTTGACTTCAAAGTTTTGATATTGCCTTTGCAATCGACTAATTATATACCATCAAACCTGTGACTGAATTTTTCTCCTGTTTGAAACTACATACATATGCCAGTTTTCTATAAGTTTTATGAAACCTTTATGAATGTCTTATGAATGTTTAAAAACTTTTTTAAAGAGAATTATTTTTTGTTTTGCCTGCCAAGATACTATTAATCTGAACACTTAATTGGTATCAAGGGTTTTATTGCTATTGCTACTATTGCTCTTGATTTAGCTGGTATCCTATATCTCAAAAAATATTGAATATCTCCAATTCTAAACAAATTAAGGTTACAAAACTTGGTATGCGTGTTGCCCAAACGGTAATAAAAGTTTCGCACCCACTCTGTGTCTCAATATCCCCTGCTGAGTGCCATGACGTTATAGGTCAAATGATTTTGAAAGAAATTGAATATCTCTAGTTATAACCAACTTTATGAGGCGAAACTTGGTACACATTTTACCAAAAAAGTAAGAAAATTTTCTTTACCCCAATGCTCCCTACTGAGGGCCCTGACGTTGTAGGTCAAGTAATTTTTTGAAAACTTGAAATTCTCCAGTTCTTAACATCTTGCGACAAAAATTAGTACGCCTGTTACCAAAAGGGAAAGACAACTTTTATACCAAGTCTTTGCAACAATACTTCATGCTGAAAACTCTCACGCCACAGGTCATAGGATTTCAAATAAAACTTGAATATCTCCAGTTCTAAACAACCTTAGGGGAGGAAACTTGATACAGCTGTTACCAAAATGGCAACAAACATTGTGCACTCTCCATTTGTCTCAACACCCCCTAACTTCAGGACTCTAGCGTCATCGTTAGTACCATCGTTACTTGCATCTATCTTGATTATTTATTTACCTAGTCGTTGCTACTACAATTTTGCCTGGTGATATCATAGATCACTTTCATCTCCCTTCTTTTTTCTTTCTATTTATCATGTTTTCTAAGGACGGGAAATTTTTGAAGCCCTGTGGGCTCTTGCTTTTCCTTTCTTTATGATCATCGTCTACACATTATTAACATTTTAAATATTAACTTTTATTTATAATATATTTACTTTTGAGTCTTTCCAACAAAGAGTGGAAAGTTTATCAATTGAAATTCTTTCATACAGTAGCTTTCCCATAACAATATAGCCAGTACCAAACTGGCAGCAAAGTATCAAATATAGAATCAGACATTCATTTGTATCTGTTTTGAATCAGATTGTTGTGTTGAGAAAGATGCAACAGATCTACAATAAAAGATATAACTAAATTCCATAAAAAATATCTTTGAAGAAGACAAAAGTTAACTGATTTAATATTCGTGCCAACAAGTAAGCGATAGGTTGACCCTATTCCAAATGGGGTTTTTTATGTATGTTTATGGGTGTAGCCAGAGTGGAGTAAAGGAAGCAAGTGCTCCCCTCTCAAAAAATTTTAGATATTAATATTTTCACAACAATTATATTGCAATAAATTTCAAAGCAAATCATTACTTCATCGTGTCTTTAAATATCGGGGCTAACTGTGATTGCTTTTCTTTATAATAACATCGGATAATTTCTAACGGAGCAACGGTAAATTAGCAGAACGGCAAAAATTTAATTTCTAGAATGTCGATATATTTACACCCAGGGGAGCAAATCAGGCTTATTGACACCTGAACAGGGGAGCAGGATACCATTTTTCAACGCCCGGGGAGCATACTCTCTCAAGTATCCATCCTATTTTTTTGAAATTGTCTGTCAAACCCGCTGCACCCCTTGGGAGTAAATAGCTTTTTGGAGATCAAATATCCCAGAGGAGGGAGCGGATTCCGCCCCCACCCCCTCAGAACTCAAAAACTACAAAGGCTATTGATTTCAAACTTTGTACATTGTTAGTATAACTCATTGTCAGCACAATGAAC
>JANSTP010280924.1:0-13477 GCA_025330745.1 Cladonema radiatum | reverse complement strand
CACTGAAGATAGTATTCGACAGTAGTTTAAGATATTCTCTAAAATGTTTGATGAAGAGGAAAAAATCTCCACAGAACCCCTATAAACAAAGGGAAAAAAGTTATTTGTGAAAAGGTTTTAAGAACTCCTAATCACATTACTAGCTGAGACAACCAATGGAAATGTGTAATGGAAAATGCAACAATGTGTAAATGGAACAGGCCAAACCACCATTTACCACCATTTATGATGTTAAGTCAGCCTAACAGATTTGCCGCCAAATTCTGCCTCTTTCAAAACAAAGAAAGGATTGATTGAAAAGGAATTGTTGTTCCTTTATTGGATAAGAAACATCCCTTTAAATGGTCCTGAAATAAAGTTGTGTTGCTATACAGCTTTTCATTAAACAATGCGAAAGCTAGGCTTTTGCATCAGATCGAGGCAATGTCTGCTTCGCCGATTTGTAAGCAAAGTTTTTCGAATGTCATGTAAACAAAATCATTTTTTTAACAATAGAAGGTGTCAAAGCGGTGCCGAGAGTTTCTTGTTCTTTGAGAAGATAATGTGCTTTGAATGGTTACTTGTCAAGGGATTATGTGTTTAAAAATAAGGTTAAAGTATCAACAAAACATTTCATTTAGGTAGCATTTGTATATTGCCAAAAAGAGATCAGATTTCAAAAGTTATGCCTGAATCAATGAAATCTGTTTTTCAAGTACTCTTCGCATTATTGATTGTTTTGCATTTAAAGTTGAAGCCTTTTGAACGTCATGTAAATAATTTTTTTAACAATGGAAGGTGTTAACGCAGTGACAAAAGTTTCTCGTTCTTTGGTAAGATAATGTGCTTCCGATGGATGCTTGTCAAGGCATTATGTGTTTAAATATAAGTTTAAAGTATCAATAAACATTTCATTTTCCTCTTTTCCTATTGATTTAACAAAAAAAATATTTGGTGCAATCTTATCAAGCGACAAGAAAGACAAAATGGTTTCGATGTAACATGACACACTAAAATTTGTGAAAAGCATTTTGAAAGCACAATAATATACAGACCACCTGGTGGAAGTAAAAGACGTCTTATTGCTGATGCAAAACCTATTTTACATTATTGGCATGATTTCTCATTGATTGCTTACCAGTGTAGAGTCCTTACATTCAGAACTTCCCCAAGTCCAAGAAAGAAATGTACACATGATCATGATTTGTGCAAACGAGTCTTTTTTTAAAGCCAAAGTAATAAAAAGTCAAAAAGAGGCTGATCTACTTCGACAAAAACTTTCTCAAATGTCAGTAAAAAAGCAGTTTATATGTAATAATTTGAAAGCAAATACATCATGCCAGTTATATACTGAAAGTAATTTACAATTAAATATTCGGCCATAAATTGTTCATACTTCATCCCCCGATTTGCAAACAATAATCTCTCTTTTACAATTTCCCACCCATAACTACATGTAGAGAACAAAAACCATATTCCAAAGGTTGAATATAACAACACTTTCAATAAATTTAATCGTTTTTGTTATGAAAATTTGACAATTACCCCCTGAAAAAGAAAAAAAGTCTTATTAAAAACTTTTATACAGTTGATGATTCATCACAGTGAGGTAATAATATGGGAAAATTGGAGACGTAGCTTACATTGAATATACTTTAGAGATTTTCCAAAAGCAGTTTTCACAAAAGATTTTTGACTTATCATGAACAAAGCTCTTTTGGAAAATAACTTGCATCAACAAGGTCTGCAAATGATTCTGGTACAAATAATCGTTTGCCTTGGCGGCGAGGGTTCGTGGAACAAACGCTTCCAGAAGTTTGAATTTTGCGTCTACATTACAACTTGATTTTCAGGCTTGGATATTGGTAGCAAATCTAGTGAACACTTGACAAAAATGCTCATGATGCAGTCAATATAGACGCTTTTTTATCAGAACCAGTAAAATCAGACCTGAGCCTGGCCGTTCTTATTTTTTAGACGAAAAATAGGCTGAGATGCTCTTAAAGTGTTCTTATTTACTACTGTTATTTATCTATATTGTTCTTTAAATAAGAAAATAATAGATGTTCTTAGTACTTTTTTATAATCATGAGCTTCAGTTTGTTCTAGCTTGTTCTAATTTTTTGCTAAAATTTGAGGCTCCTGTTCTTATAAAATTGTTCTTATAAAAAAGGCGTGTATGTAAGTTGGTACAAGCCTCTAGGATATGAATTGTTCCAAAACCATGCAATATATTTGTACAGAAAAGAATACTTACTACATTTGGTCACAGATATTCAATTCAGCAAAAAACAAGTTGTAGTCTAACGCGAGGTTACGAAGCACTGTATCCAATAATATTACACATTAAAAGATTTTTCCAACATAAATCAAACGCACATCAACACCAAGCATGTTATAACCTCCACATCTACAATTTACTTTAGCCCATGTCATTTAAATGGATCTAAGTTAAGATATTGACTTTACACACGCTATTTAATAATATCCATTAGGAAGAAGTTCCTATCAATCCTGTTAGAAAAATTGTAGGTGTAAATATGGACTTATATGAAAAAAATACAGTGGCCCATAGCGGCCACAGCAAACTGAAATTTCCACAGCGAAGAAAAGGAAGTTATCTGAAAGAAGTTGTTCAGTTTTTCACTAAAATTTAGATTTGAAGTAGGAAACTTTCTGTTTTGCCGTAAATATCTCATTTTGCCATGAAAAGTTCTGATGTTACCGTAAAAAGTTTTGATTTTGCCGTAAAAAAGTTTCTTTCTTGCCGTGGAAATTTTAATTTGTCGTGGTTGCTATGGGCCACTGTAAAAAAAGTACAAGCTTATGTAGACAGCTATTATTTGGATTTATTATATTTATTATCTTTATTTATTTATTATATGGATTTTATAATAAGTCCATTGATATACAGGCTAAATCTGGTGTTGAATTTACAAAATGTACTTGATTCATTTGAAGGTTTTATGAATTCTGGATAAAACTTAGAACTTGTGACTTTGATACGAATATAAGAAGGAAAATAGCCATGATTATTTTGCATGATTGCGGTAATGCTGTTTTTAAATTTAAGTTGGTCCAACGGGGTCGGCCTACTTGTACGACATTTCACTTGTCCTACATCCCATTTATCCGCCATATTTTTCAAAAAAACTTTTTTGGTCCACTTGTCATACAGCCCAAAAGTACGACATCCAGTTGTCCGACAAAGATTCTTTTTTGAAAAGAATCAAAACATAAAGTTCGAAAAAGTCTCTCCTAGTGAAATTCAAAATAATTTTCAACACAGATGTCGGTTTCACACACAGGGAAAAATTGAAAATTTACGACTTCGTTGCAGTTCGTAAATTAGCTAGTTTTCGAGCTGAAATTATCAAATTTACTAGTTTTCAATTTACATATCGTTTTTGAACTCGTAAATTAGAGACTAGCCTCAAGTTTTCGAGCTGAAAATGTACAATTTTCGATATGTAAATTTCCAATTTTTCCCTGTGACAATGATCACAAAAATCAGACTTGTCCCCAGTCTATGTATTAGCTTACAGGCAGCGTTTATATTTATTTATTTATTTATTTATATATTTATTGATTGATTTATTTATGTATTTATTGTTTTTCAAATCACTATTCATCATTTAGAACTAAAAGATTAGAAGGTAAGATTGATGGAACAATATTAGTTCTGGAATATTCTAAAACATTTTATGCAGAGTTTCCCTGAATTTTACCGTGGCTGCCATGGAATGAACGACTTTTGTATTCAGAATCTTCAAGACCATTTTTAATGTATGTCTTTGGCTAGCAAAGATCAAGTATTGGTCAGTCTATGGAATTTCTTTAAAATTATTGCATTTATGACATTATTTATGACATTGGTAGCAGCAACAAAAAAGTTGACCAAGAACCATGAACCAGGTGTATGTAGGCATGAATGGAGGATATGTGTACCAATTTTGGTTAATAAATTATAAAGACAAAATCCATGATTTACGTATGCCCTGCTTTGACAATTCTAACTAGATACATTTTCTATTCCAAAAGCCTTTTTTGAATATTATTGATATTTTAATAACATTCATACACAAACTTCAAAGACCATGGTACATGAGTTCTAGGCTTCTATACTACTTTGTTATCCTTGAACTTCAAATGTCGGATAACTGAGTTGTCGATAAAGTGGTGCGTCTGACAAGTGGGTGGCCAAAACTCCGAATTCAATTTTTGTCGGATAAGTGGGATGTCGGACAAGTGGGACGGCCTCGGTCCAACAGAGCAATTTTTGACTTTGAGAAACCCCTCAATATGATGATAAAGCTACAAAACTTTGTATAGTAATAGAAAAACTTATTCTGAGCACTTTATTACAAAAGAAAATTTGATAGAAAATTCCATGACGTGGACAATTTTTCACAGACATGTTGTTAATATTGGTGATTCTGAGCAACCTCATCTCAATTACTTCTATTCTTGTGCCGTAGAGAAAAAATGTCTTCACTTTTCGAGCTTGGGAAGGAGGTTGGATTTTGGAGCTTAAGCGCTTGGAACCAAACAGACTTTTCTACATGGTTTAAATCTGTTTTGCTACTAAAATAAAATACTATGTTATCATTGAGAGTAACAGGAACGTTCTATGAAATATAACCCACTGGACAGTAACTTTGGCGTTGTCATGGCAAAAGTCGACTAGTTTTTTTACATGAGGATCTTTCCATATAAATTTTGTGGAAAGTCAAAACGTTTCATGGCAAAATTCATGCGATTTTTGCATCTCTTTATAATTACGTTAGGAACATTATGATTAGGTTTTTATGGTGAATATCTTCAAAGGACCACCTTGTTTCTGAGCATGTTATATCTAGAAAAAAATACACAAATATTTTCTCAAAATTCATGATAGTAACTTCAGCCTGTGGGTTAATCTAGTTGACTATGACCTTCATTGCTAATAACGGCACCAGGTATTTGTGTTTTTTAAAATGACGCTATCACTTTCATGCGGGACTTGTATCGTCATCAGTAAGGAGTGTGATTTGGTCCCCGACCAAAAAAAAAACAAATAAAACTTTTTTTCTGAAAAATATTCATAATATTCATGAATTATGAATTGTTACATTTTGGCCAGCAGAATTTTCCGAGATATGTCAGGTTTATGGGAAGCTATAACAACATTGGTATGATGATTTTTCTGAGATATGTGAAGTTTTTCATGGTTATTTTTTACCCTCGGATCCTTAATTTTAAAGAAATGCTTCTATCTTTGTGGAAAAAATTTATTGAAGGTATGGTGTTTTTGTAAAAACTTATTTCTATAGGAATATCTTTCAGAAAAGCTGAACTGGTTAAAGTTTTGAACAACAAATTTTTTCTTGACTGAGAAATGACGTCATGGTGAGACGTGGTCTTTTGAAGAATTTAGAAAAAAGATACCTGGGCTTGAATTAATTGTTTCAATAAAGACTTTCAATTTTTAAGGTAAAATCTTAGGTGTTCTAAAGGATTAGCTAGTTTCGGCCATTTCCATGTCTGTGAGCGATATGTTGACTGGAATATAGTTTTTGTAGATACACTTTTGTGATATATTTATTTTACTGTATATTCTGAGGTGAAAATAACAAAATGATTAAATTTATTGAAATTGTTGTTACATTCAACTTTTGGAATATATGTTTTTTGTTCTCTACGTGTAGTTATGGGTGGGAAATTGTAAAAGAGAGATCATTGTTTGCAAATCCGGGGGTGAAGTATGAACAATTTATGGCCGAATATTTAATTGTAAATTACTTTTTGTGATATTGTGATTGTAAAACACCATTATTAAAACATTTGTTAATATTTTGATAGGATTAGGGAACTATATGTAAAGCCAAAAAAAAAAAAAAAATACTAAGTTTAATGCACAGTTTTTGTGATATGCATAGATCAATCAATGCAGTTATCTTTTTATCTTGACGAAAGCTTTCTTGGAAAACAAATATTCTCTTGTACTGCGTCCTTTTGCTTGCTAATGATGCATCAATTTCACAAGTTATTTTGTCTTCGGGCACCCAATATTGACTCAATTTATTATTATTAATAGTCCATTGCACATTGAAGTTTTTTCGGTGCATAAATTTCACATTGACATCTCTTTGTTCGATTCAGCATTCTCATATTAAACCAATATAACACTCGCTATCCTAAAAAGATGCTATGTACTTCCCTGGCTGGTATATGTTGTTATAATTTTGGAGATTGAATTTCTTTATATCAAACCCCATATCAGACGAAACTCTTTTCAATTTTAACACTTCATTCTCGGGTACTAATAAATGGTAGCTATGTGTCCCTGGAATGGTTTTAGCATTTGCATAACGAGTTGTTAATTGGAATTTCTTTCCATGAAATTTTATATCTTCTCTTGAGACATAAAATATGGTAACACCTTTGATATTTTATTTTGCCCTCAAATACAATTGGTGTGGCAAAAGAATTTGATGCCTTGTTACTGCTCGAAGGCTTCCATAATGATGCTTCTGGCTTTATTGTCCCACCAATACCATCACATGGACTTTTCCCATGGGATGTCACAAAGAAATGATGCTCCACATGAATATAATAATCTTCGAAATGATGCATTAAATTTGAAATCGATTTATAAATTTTGTAATGTAGCACTGCACTATCACTAAAACATTTTATTGTTTTGTTTTTATCTCTGTACTTAACACTCTAAGGATTGGAATCAACTTACCAATGAAACAGTGGACTGTTGTCTGATCATGATTCAGATGATTTGAAATAGCACAAAAGTAGTGGCACTTCACAATATTGTCAGAGCCTCTGATATAAACAGCAAAATGATGTGCAGCCTCGCCTGATCATTTTGCTAGTAGACACCTTGAATAGAGTCTTGCACAACAAAACTTACGTTTTCTGCAAAATTCATCAAAACCATACACATCAAAATTTTCTTTGCATTCTTTCAAATAAGTCGACCGTGCAACTATTGATGTAATGATGATGACATAGTTAAAGAATTTTTTCAGAGGTTTCTTCAATAAATTCAAGCACACAGATTGTACTGATGATGATCAGTTGAAACTCATTGCTTGTAATTAATTTCATGATTAAAAAACATCATTACTTTCAAAATGATCTTTTAAAGTATCAATTAAGTTTTGTTTTCTAAGACAAATTATGCAGAGACCTACAGTTTCTGTTGTCG
Source organism: Cladonema radiatum (assembly GCA_025330745.1). Classification (NCBI taxonomy): domain Eukaryota; kingdom Metazoa; phylum Cnidaria; class Hydrozoa; order Anthoathecata; family Cladonematidae; genus Cladonema; species Cladonema radiatum. The sequence goes on along the minus strand of JANSTP010280924.1, from coordinate 6,294 downwards.
AAACTACAAATTCATTTCTGCATTAGTTGCTCATAATCATAAGATGGTGTTTTAGACAGAGCTGCACACATTAGTTTTGCGTTTCGATGGTATGAGCAAACTTATACTGAATGGGTACTACAACTATCAACGGTAATACACCATTTTGTTTGAAGTTCGCAAAACTTACTGACTCCACTTTTGTCATTTAGATACATTTGGTATTGCAATTACATTTCTTTCAAACAAATCAAGAAAAGCCGCTGTTGTTTATTTACTTTTTGACCATCTATCATGACAGATATACAGTTCTTTTTCTTAGACACAGCTGACTGAAATTGTCTGACTCATAAAACGCTATTACTTTATCTTAAATGCCTTTTTCAAGTGGACTCCCTTTTTTCTTTCCTAATTGTGCTAGAAGGCAATATTCTTTTTTCAGTTGTCTTGATACTTTTGTCATGTGTTCAGTCACAGAAAAAAACGCAAGGTTTTTCAATTGTCCAACTCTCTGGAACAAGGATCAATACTTGTAACTTTTCAGAGTACTAATTGGTACACTCCTTAATTTTTTCTGTTTCATCAAGTTTGTTTTGATCCGAATCATAGGGACTTGCCAACAAGTTCATTACACAGTTTTTGAATTTTTTAACTTTTTGTTTTCCATAGCTAATTCTGTCTCTGTTACCGACACTTTTCAGTGGGGAAAGTCCTAACAGTGATGCTTTTTTATTCAAGACTGACTGCCTGATTTCTTTACAGGTGAATTCGTTGTCAATAGCTGATTCTTCTTTTTAATATATGACTTCTTCAATTTCATCGACATTTTCTTTTTGTAAGCAATTAGTGCATAGCTTTTGACCTGGATTCGTACCAAACCTTTTTATAATATCATCACAAGCCTTCACGAAACTCATATATTTGTTTTCTTTTTATGATTTTCGAATTTAACGTTAAAATATGTTAGTATTCTTTTTGTTAAATAAATTGGTGGAAAAGTAATTTACAAGTTGGTAGATACAATCACGAGTTTCTATTGTACAGGGTGGGAAAAAACAAGGTGACATATTTTAAAATTTTTCCCAAATGCTTAGTTTTCCGCATTTTTGAAAAACTTTTCACTAAAAGGTAACTGAGGTGTTTCTGAACAACGCTGAAAACACAAATTTTAAAAACAAGATGTAAAGTTTTTGAAAATCTACATCAAAGATAAACGAATCAGATTTAAAAATGTGAAAAACAGACGTGAAAAATGTTAAAATCATTGCTCAATATGCTCTCTTTTGTCTTTTTTAACCTGATTGCACCGTAACTCACTAAATATATTTTACAAGAATACAGAAGACACAACTAAAGAATATCTTTTTTATCCATGCAACCACAACACGTCATAGAAAAGACTTGTTCTTGGAATTTGATTTTTGAGTAAAATCTGGAATAAGAAAATTAGCCACCATTTACAAAAGCATGTCTAATTTCCTCTCAAGTTATTGCATATTGAGAAAGTTATTCTGAATAAACTAAATATCAATTGAAGAAAACCTTTCACACTTGTTTTTGGTGCAAAAACTAAAGAAAATATAAAAGCTTGGGCTTTTGATGCAACTTGAAAAAATGTCACCTTTTTTTTCTGCCCACCCTGTATATAGCGAGTTGCTTGTTTAATTTAACAAGTTGTGAGTTGCTAGTTGAGCAGCAAAATTTACAAGTTGATATAAAAATTTCACGAGTTGCTCTTTATTTATGAGTGGATGCTTTCTAATCGGAATCAAAGCTAAAATTATTAGGAAATTTCACCTCATTTTTAGCTTCATTATATTTTCTTTGATTTAGGGATACCAAGGGAGGTCACAGCTATTAGAAGTATGTTAAGTATTTTTCTAGCCAAGAAGTTTCTGAGAAAGTTTGACCAATATGAAAAATATTTTTCTCTAAGAGTCCTTTCATCAAATTTGAAGTCTGGATAAGTACTGAAATATAATATTTTTAAGCAGCAAACTAAGAATATCTTTTTGAATCTGTCCTACCCCTATACTAACTAGTTACCCAATATCCATCATGTAGAAAAATGGAAGACACTGATTCTCCAGATTTTCCTAAAAAGAGAATAGATCTACGTTAGACCGTCTAAGGCTTTCGCTGCTTTTAATCTTGTCACTAAGAAAGCCTACACACAATTGATTAAAAAAAGTTTAAAAAATATCAATGTAAATCACGACCTTAGAAGATATAAATTAATCATTATGTATGAAGTTAAAAGAAAGGAAAATGAGCAGCACAAGATAAGAAGCCAAAAAAAATTTCTTTAAAAGGAACTTGTTAAAAAATGATCAACTCGGTGATTTTGATTAGCAACTTGGATTCTTATGTCAACTCGCAACTCGTAAATGCCAAGGCAACTGGTAGTTTTTCGCATCAACTTGTTAATTTTCCTCAACTCGTGAATTTTGTGTTACAACTCGCAAATATTATAATTCAGCTCATTTTTTCCAAAGAACACCTCATTATTTTTCTAGATCAACTCGCCATTTTAGTTATCAACTCGTCAACTCGCAACTCGTAAAAGCAGCTTGTGACTCGCTTAAATTGTGGTTTTCTTGTCTTTCTTTATATGATAGGTGTTGCTGTGTGATTATTTATTTTGTGGTTTTTGTCGTTGTTGTTGCTGATGTTATTTTTTATGTCTGTTTTTTGTTATCATTATTGTTATTATTAGTTATTTTAACGGAAAATTCGTTCACCATTCAAAATTCAAGACAAATTAAGAATAAAATAAAATTCTCTAAAGCATATGAAGATGATGAAAACAAATTAAAAATACTGTAGGAAAATAAAAGCACCTTTGAAAATTTTAAATAATAAGGATTTTTGACTCATCAGATGATTGAAAAATTGAAACCTCTAAAGAGGCTCTAATCAAGCCTGATTGTCGCGGAAAGGCAAATACGTTATGGTGATGATGATTTTCGAATGGATTAAAACAATATTTGTCCTAAAATTCAAACTTTGATGTACATACTTTTCTCTTGTGAAAACAGATGAACTCATGACGTTTTAATTCAATTCCTGTTCTCTGCAATAATAACAAATGATCAACTTCAGTTATATTATTATAACTATAAAACTCCTTTGTTCTACAATGAAATGTCATGACATTGGTCATTTATGGTGGGGTCACACTGTTGCTAATCTTGTGCTAAATATTTAGCAAGGGCTTTCCTTTTCACTTGAACATCTAGCAAGCGGTGAATATGAAGTAAAGAATTATTTTTCAATGGAAAAAAAAGTGCAGCCAATGCAGACAACAATAGTTGAAGTAAAACTATTTTTTTAGTTTATTCAACAACAAGAGTTCTTAAAAAAGACTTTCGTATAATGTTGATTTAGCAAGAAAAACTCACGCTCTGGACCGTTATTTTTATCTGCTAAATGAAATTAGCAAATATTTTATTTTCAATAGTTTAGCAAATACGGTCACATATGAAATTTGCTTGTTTCTATGGCAACTAAGATCTAGCAAGTTTGATTTAGCATAGTGTGACCGCACCATTAGAGTAATGTCAATAATAGATGAATCCATATCTAATCTATTTACTATTTATAAAATTAATATTTTTTTAATAAATTTTCCTTCATCAATCTTTTGCAGCATAAATTCTGCATAACTAACTTCACATTTTATTTCCAATATAAGGTGACTCTTGGAAAATAATAAAAAGAAACTTTGAGAATGTGGGTTTTGAAAAATTATAAAAAATCTCAATTGGGCCTAATGTGAGTTTTCAACTTTTTTATCTTTGAAACAGAGGATTTACTCAAGATCAGAAACCACATATAGTATTAAAATGTTGACATATCATTTTTTAATACCAAATATAACCATATTAATAATTTTTCTAACAATCCTTTTTTAAATTAGTGAATCTAGTGCACTGTTTTGCTTCATTAAACAATGGTTAAAATGTGCTAGCTAATTTTTTTCCGAAAAAAATCACAAAAATTTTTCCAAATTTCGATAAAAACGTTGATATGAAGGAAAAGAGTATAGATCAAAATATTTGGATGTGCATTCACACCATTAAAGAGCACGTTAGAAAATTTTCAATACAAGTTTCAACTATTTAAGGTATTTTAGAGTCCCACAACTGGCGTCCCTCATTAGCAGATTTTAGCACTTCCTACCACATTTTTTGAGCCTTTTTATTACACTTGGTATTATTCTTTTTTGTGTGTCTTTACATGTTACTCATGCAACACAAAAATTACTGAAACAATATGTTTCATTATTTTTGAACAAATGGGACGTGGATATTGCGAATAATAGAAAAAACAGTCACCAGGGCCATTTGGGGAGTGTTTAACTTTTTTGTGATTATTGTCAGGTGTTGAGAGTTATAAAAATGAAATATCTGGACAAAAAACTTGGGGCATATCGATTTTCAGCTTTTACAAAATTTTCGTTATTGAATCAAGGTGGTCCAAAAACTGGAAAAAAGCCAATTTTGCAAGCGGGCTTCAGAACTTCGTCAAATCAGTCAATTTTTAGGTGCTGATATCTTAGCTTATGGATCATAAATTGATCTGAAATTTCCAAGGAATTCTTATGTTAACCATGGCTTCTTGCTGCGGAATTTTCATAGCAATTTGAGTTCATAAGGAATGACCCATCTTGTATAATTATAAAAAAGGTAAACATGATAGGAGAGAAAGTGGCACCTTATTCCTCTTGAATGTTATATTTTAACTCTTGTTAAATTACGTAAAAAGTTTGGTATCAAACACTAGTCACTTAATTAATGTTTCTGAGGGAACTATCAGCAATACTTAAAACACATGGATCATTTTTATATGCATTAAATTAGGTATTATTTGTATGTTGTCAAGAAGAGATCAGGTTTCAAAAGTTATGCCTAATTCAATTAAAGCTGCTTTTCCAAGTAACTTTCGCATTGTTCATTGTGTCGAATTTAAAGTTGAAGTTCCTGGTTCTTGAGATTGCATAAAAATATGTATTCAGATTATAAAAAACATACGATAGCCAAACTATCAGTTTGTATGGCACCTGGAGGTGAATTTTTTTTATTTCATCTGTATATTAGATAAAAATATTGTCGTCGAAAATGGTCTTCTTAATACCAAATAGTCCAGGAATGGAGATAGCGCTATGGCTGACCGTGGTTTTACAGTTGCTGATTATTTTGAGCCCTTGAAAGTCCAGCTTATTGTTACACCATTTTTAAATGACAAAACTCATTAATAAAGACGGTTCATTTCGAAGCCAAAAATTGCATGAGAGAGAATACATGTTGAAAGAATGATCCAATGTTTGAAATGGTATAATGTATTTAATTGAGTATTTCCACTGAGTATGGTAGGCTCTATAAATCAGATTATAACTGTTTGCGCTGTTTTATGTAATTTTCAGGAACTTATTTTGAAGTCAGTGCATATCGGTTATTTTATTCTCCCGCACCATTTCTAGTGCCTTTGCGTAGAAAGACTTGCTTGCTTACTTACTTACTTACTTACTTACTTACTTACTTACAGAAAAAGTATTTTAAGCAGTGTATTTTGTTCTATGTTGTTTTATTATATACATCCTTTCAAATTGAATATCATGCATTTGATAGGATATCAAGTTTCTTCAGAAGATTACCAGTTCATAAGTCTAATCGTCATTGAATTTTAGTTATAAAATATGCAGTGTTTAGAATGTTTTCCCCAAAACCATGTTTTAATTTCATTGATGTGTTTCAATTTTACCTAGTCATTTAATACTTTGTACTTTCTGTGAGCAAATTATTTCTTTATGGCGAGATATGACTACTTCATTGGGCGTATAACGTTGCCTAATCATATATTTATTATTATAAGTAACATTTTAGCAACTAACTGAAGTATCAGAAATAGCAGACGGTAATAACAATGAGAATACAATATCATAAAAAACATTTACGTAAACCAAAATTCACTGGGTCGATTATGTCACAAAATATCATTTTTGTTACCGAAAATGTATACAATTGTACAACCATTTTGAACTCGATCATATACTCTTTAACGAGAAAATATGACCAAATATTGGTCTACTATAATAAGTTTCTTATCTGATCAAATCTCCTATGATTACGAAATCTCTCAAATGAGCGCCGCATTTCAAATTTTAGGTGAGGCACTTATAGTCCGGGCTCTGGGGCAGTTTCACTTCAACATATTTTCTGCGAAAGTCTCATATATATAATCCTCAGTAATTTTTTGTGTGCTTCAAGGATTTTTGTTTCTGTTTGACAATTAGCGGGACAATAGCCTGGCAGG
>JANSTP010280923.1:0-32125 GCA_025330745.1 Cladonema radiatum | reverse complement strand
TTCAGCCTGTCCAATATCATCTCGTAGTACTCCTTGTGAATTTCACAACTAATGAAGTTCCTCCGTAATTGCTGGCATAACACCAATTCGCTGCCGCTGCCACCAAACAACACAAAGCAATCATCGTTTTCTTGCGTGCTGGATTTTATCAGCATTTCAACCAGAGGCAGTGGAATTTGGCATGCGTGCATGGTTTTGTCCTTGCTCACGTTCTTCACCAAGTCATAATAAAACCAACTATAAGGCATGCGCCCTTTGTGCCCCATCTCCATGCGCGCCTTAATCCTCTTGTCAGTCGGGTTTTGGTACGGCACGGCAATCGCATCCTTGTAAAAATTATTATGCGCGCTCTTCGTCGCATGGACAACACTTCTGTGCGCTGTGGTGAGTTTCTTGTTGCTGTGCCCCACATTGGTGTTATACACCCACGCATAATTATTAACCGTGTGTGCATGCCCATCTAAATACATAACTTGTAAATACGCATTCTGACGCGGGTAGTTTATCATAAACAAATTACTCGTCTCTTTTAAAACACGCATACATTCAGTCGTAAGATCTACGTACCACTGTATGTACTCATCCCATGTCTGGGTATAACGCTTGCCTGCGTAGTTTATACCAACATTATAATCGGGGTCCCCGTATATCATATCTACAGAATTATCAGGGAGTTCCTTCAACACCTCAAAGACATCTCGATTAAAAACTTTGTTTCTATATCTCTCTACACTTGACATACAATCACCGTGGAATTAAGTTATAGTGGCGCTTTTTTATTACTTTTATCCTTAGTATTACCCACAATAATTAAAATCTATCACAGCTATTACAAATAAGATATCTAGAAAAATACTTTTACTATGTATAATTATAATAAATTATTTTTTATCACAGGAGTTATCTTATGAAAAAGACATTACCTATATTGTTGTTTGCTATTTTTTTAGGCGCGTGCCAAAATCCTAAACTTGACAGGTGTAGAGTCGAGGCTGAGAAAATTGCGGATATAGCTAGTAAAGTAGACGACAAAAAAGCACCAGAAAAACTAGAAGCTAAATATGAGGAATGTAGAAAAAAACATGGCGGTATATGAAAAACTATTAATAAAAATATGTATGTGTGAGTGTTATCTGCGCTAACGTGTAGCTTTAATGCGCGGGAAATGCTGCGTTCATAGTTAGATTTCCCGTGCAAGGCACCGCGCTAGCACAGTGCTTAAAAATGTCCTTGAGCACTTCTTGCTTCTTACCCAACTGCCCCTCCTAGGTTGTAACCCTACACCCCCAACGCGTTCTTGCGCATTTTCTCAAGCGGAGTTTGCACGCTTGTTTCTTCGTGACCCTTAAGTGGGGTAAGACAACGGTGCACGGCGTCCAAAATGGCAGCAGCATTGGGGAAAAACGCGCTCTCCAACTCCGCAGGCGGCGTAATCCAATTTTGCGAGCCTAACACCACAGGCGCGGCGTCTAGGGCATGAAAGGCGTGTTGGCTTATATGGGAGGCCACCGTGTGCATAAAACAGCCGCGCTCCGAAGCGTTACTGACCAAAAGCACCTTGCCCGTTTTTGTAACAGACGCAATTATTTTTTCGTAATTCAGCGGGTTTACAAACCGTAGGTCCACCACCTCAGCGGAAACGCCGTGTGTGTCTAAGAGGGTTTTCTGCGCCTCCAAGGCGGCGTAGAGCGGCGGGCCCAGCGTAACAATAGTAAGGTCGTCTCCTTGCGTGCGCAACGCAGGCTCGCCGAGGGGCACTTCGTACATGTCCTCTGGTACGCCTTCTGCATAAAACTGCTCACCGACGCCATAAAGTTTCTGGCTCTCTACAAAAACTACAGGGTCATCACGCTTCAACGCATAATGCAACATACCCTTCGCGTCATAAGGCGTTACGGGGTAAAACACCATGAGCCCCGGCATGTGCGCCAGTAAAGCTGTCCAATCCTGCGAATGCTGCGCGCCGTATTTATCACCAACCGATATGCGCAGCACCAAGGGCATGCGCAAAGTGCCCCCACTCATCGATTGCCACTTTGGCATTTGGTTAAACACCTCATCACCCGCGCGCCCGAGGAAGTCGCAGTACATAAGCTCAACCAGTGCCGTGCCGCCGCTTAAGGCGTAGCCCACGCCTGAACCCACAATGGCACCTTCGGATATAGAAGAATTAAACAAGCGATGGTTGGGCAAGGACTCTGTCAAACCGCGGTAACACGCAAAGGCGCCCCCCCAGTCGCGGTTCTCCTCGCCGTAAATAATCAAGTCCGGGTTCGTGTACGCGTGGTGCAACACCGCCTCAAATATAGCATCGCGCAGAGCGTACAGTTTAATAGCGGGGTGCGCCTTGCCCTTTTCGTCGTACGCGTAACGCTTTTTCGTAGCAAGTTGCTTCACCCTCGGGTTCTCCTCGTGCGGTATGCGCACCTCGGACTTGCGCGCAGCGTCCAACTCATGAACTTTACGCGAAAACATGATGCCCTCAATAACCGATGACTTAACATAGGGTGTTATGCTCTCATCAACCACCAAAGTCAAGGTCTTCTTCATCATCTTCTTCACATCATCGCTCATGGCCTCAAGTTGCGCATCGCTTAACACCTTATTCTCGCGCAACACACCCTTGTAGGCCTCTATGGCATCGTGCTCTATAAACTCGTCAATCTCCTCCTTGGTTCTGTAAGACGAGGCGTCCGAAGGCGAATGCCCCGAAACGCGGTAGGTAATGGTATCCAGAAAAACAGGCCCCTTGCCCTCCAGTAGCAACTCTTTCTTGCGTGCAACCGCGTCCGCAACGGCTAAAGGGTTAAACCCGTCCACGCGCTCAGCATGCATGGCATCGGCGTTTACTCCCGCGCCAATGCGCGCCATGTAGCCCTGCCCCATGGTCTCGCCCACGGTTTGCCCCCCCATGCCGTAAAAATTGTTAAACAAGTTCAACATGTAAGGCGGTGCGCCTTTGTGCTCACCCCACAGCGTGTGGTACTGGTCCATGGCCGCGAGGTTCAACGCCTCCCACACGGGCCCGCAGCCCATGGCCGCATCGCCAATGTTGGCAATAACAATGCCGTCCTGCTCATTTATTTTTTTGTACAACGCGGCGCCCACCGCTATGTCTGCACTACCGCCGACTATAGCGTTGTTAGGCATGCTCCCAAAGGGGCTAAAAAACGCGTGCATGGAACCACCCAAGCCCTTGTTTACACCGTTCTCGCGCGCGAAAATTTCCGCAAGCAGGCCGTACAACACGTAGTGCATGGCAAAATCTGAAAGCGCATCTGACTTGTGGTGCTGCTCTATTACGGAGTAAATCCGTCCACCGTCGTAACCTTCCAAAATGGCTTGAAGCTCTTGTTCCGAAAGCGTCTGTATGGACGAAAAACACTTTGCAATAATTTCGCCGTGACTCCTGTGAGAGCCAAAAATGACGTCGTGGTTTTCCAAGGCAAGGGCCTGCCCCACGGCCGCGCTCTCCTGCCCAATGGAAAGGTGCGCCGGCCCCAGGTGCGTGTACGCCACGCCCTCGTACTCCCCAAGCTTTTTAATGCTGTTGAGCATGTTCTCAAACTCACGAATGACCATCATGCTGTGCAGCACGGAAACAAGCCGCTCTTGTCCGTAGCGTTTCATTTCCGCAGAAAAATTCTCTTTGTACGCGTTTATGGGAATGCTCGGTAGTTCCAAAACCTCCGTTTTGCGTATTGTGTCTATGTGAATAGGTATCTCTTGTGCCATACCGTAACCCCTATCGTTTTTTGTTTTCTATTTTTTGCAGCAAGGCCATGCTGACGTTGTGAATGAGTTCTCCCACCGTGGGGTGCGGGAAAATAATCTCGCTCAGTTCTTTTACACGCAAGCCGGCTTCCAAAATTACTGGGGCTGCACAAATAATCTCACTAGCCATGGGGCCTACCATGTGTATGCCAAGCACCTTTGTGCTTTGCGCGTCCGCTACAATTTTGCAACTACCCCGCACCCCAGTGCCGTACTCCGCCAGCGCGCGTCCGCTTGCCACCATGGGCAAAGAGGCCGCAATGGGCGCGTGCCCCTGCTGCGTAGCCTGTGCTTCACTTAGTCCGCAGCTGGCAAGCTCCGGGTTTGAATACACCACCATGGGCACCGCATTATAGCGCATAGTAGCATGCCCACCACTCATCGCCTCAACGGCAACCTCAGCCATGCGGTACGCCACATGCGCAAGCTGAAACGCGCCCGCAATGTCCCCAATGGCATACACACCCGGAATATTGGTCATCATAGAACTGTCTACCACAAGGCCGGCCTTTGAAACCTGCAGGCCGCGTTCAACAAAGGGCTGCAAGTCCCTCTTGCGCCCAACGCTTACCAGTACTTCATCAAATTCGTACTCAGCCTCTTTCCCTTCCGCGTTAGTAAAGAAGAGCTTCTGCGCCTCCATGCGCGTAACATTCGCACCACAAAAAAATTCGACGCCCTGCTCAGCAGTCAATACTTCCTGAAGCAGCGCAGCATTCTCTTCGTCCATCATGGGCAAAATACGCGGCAAGGCCTCAAAAACCGCAACGCGCGCGCCCAGCTGCGCAAAAAGAGAGGCAAACTCCACGCCTATGACGCCGCCACCCACAATGGCAAGCCGCTGCGGCACGCGCTCAATCTCCAGCAAGTCCCGGCTGGTGCGAACCTTGGCAGCCTCTACGCCTTCAATGGGCGGAATATAACTCTCAACCCCGCTTGCTATAATAAGACGCTTCGCGCTATAGGCATCCCCGCCATCAACACGTACAATCTTTTCATCAGCTGAAAGCTTCTCTACACTAGCCACACCGCTTACAACTTCCGCCTTGCTCTTTTTGAGCATGCTCCCTACGTGCCGCTGTAGCGTCTTGACAACTTCGTCTTTCCAACCTAAGGCCACCCCATGCTCATAAGTGCTGGTGGTGCTTAAGCCCAATTTTTCAAGCTTTTCACCATAGCTCTTGTGCTTTGCCACATTCAACAGGGTCTTCGTGGGGATGCACCCCCAATTAAGGCAGGTACCCCCAAGTGCTTCCTTTTCAATAAGCAGCGTCTTCATGCCCTTGCTGCCCGCAAGGTGCGCCGCGTGGTAGCCCCCCGGACCACCGCCAATTATAATTACATCGTATTCACTCATACTCACTCCTTCACAATTTTCGTAAGCCTACACATTCTCGGCATCAAAAGCAGCAATGCCATCCGCAAAAGCCTTAAGTAACACCGCGCCGTCTGCGCCGTCATAGGCCCTGTGGTCAAAGGTGAGCGACAAGTTCAAACAAGGCTGAAAGGCAAATTCGCCTTCGCCCCTTTCAACCGCGCGCACCTCGACACCGCCCACACCCAAAATGCCGGTTTGCGGTGCATTCAAAATAGGCGTAAAAGTCTGAACCCCCAGCGCGCCCAAGTTGCTCACCGTAAACGTAGCGCCCTGCAACTCGTTTGGCGTAATGCTGCCCTCCTTGCACTTAAGCGCGAGGCTTTTCACATCGGCAGAAAGTTCTGCTATGCTCTTCTCAGACGCCTGTGCCACACAGGGCACCATCAGCCCCTTGGGCGTTTGCACCGCACAGCCTAGGTTCACGCCTTCGTACTCAATTATCTCATTCTCTACCAACAGCGAGTTTGCCCATGTGTGTTCTGTAAGCACGCGCGAGACCACGTACAACACAATGTCGTTCACGGTAATAGGCAAGCCCTGCGCCTTGTAGTACGCGCGCCCCTTGCGCAAAGTCCGCGCATCAGCCTGGGCGTTCAGCGTTACCTGCGCCGTGCTTTGCAACGACTGCATCATTCTCTGCGCAATTATCTTTCGCATGCCGGCAAGCGGACGCCGCGCTTTTTCTGCAACACCCTCTATGCCGCCCGCGGCGCCTGCAGGCTGCGCTCCATAACGCATAGCAGACGCGGCGCTCTCTAAGCCCGCAATGTCGCTCTCCATTATGCGTCCACCTACACCACTGCCGCTGGTAATACTAAGCAGTTTGTCTTGCGCAACAAGCGCCTCAACGGCGCCAGGGCTTATGGAAGCCATGCCGTCAAAAAAGGCGCGCAGGTCTTTTTCCTCAATCACGGACTGCCCGGGCTGCAAAACACGAGCAAGGGGAAAGTGGCGCGTACACTGCGCCGGGCTTATGCTCATGCGCTCCAAATACGCGCGCGCGCGCGGCGTGTAGTTAAACTCGCCCTGCGTTGCAGTACCAGCCGAAGTTTGCGCGTGCGCAGCGGTAGCGGGTTTTTCTGCGCTCTTTCGCGCGCTTTCTTCACCTTGCGTGCCCGCCGCGGCTCCTTCGCCGCCGTGCGCGCCCTCGTGCTGGGCAATCAAACCCGCAATATCTTCGTCCGCCTCAGCGACAATGGCAATGGTGCTCATCACCGCGACAACATCGCCTTCCTCATAAAACACATGGCGCAACACGCCGTCCGCGGTGGAGGCAACCTCCATGGTCGTCTTGTCCGTCTCCACCTCGCACAAGGCCTCGTCCACGCCTACTGCGTCCCCCACCTTTTTACTCCACTGCCTAATAATGCATTCTTCCACCGTGTTTCCCAATTTTGGGAGCACTATTTCAACTGCCATAATAGCCTCGCATTTGTTTTTTCATCATGTGTTCAAAACTCCCGATTGACTTCTAACCGCCACGTACTTGCTCCGCAAAGCGCGCAAACGTTCGACCTCATTCGGAGCTATTTCTTTATCAGACCCCAGTTCTGCAGTGCCGCACAGCACGCGCGTTTTGTAAGAAACCGATGCGTAGAATTCCAAGCCCTCCATGAGAAAGTACGCATTCATGAGGTCGCTACCCCAGGTAAGCGCGCCGTGGTTTTCGAGCAACACGGCGTTGTAGCTCTCAAGATAGGGCTCAAGCGCATCGGGTATTTCCATAGTAGAGGGTAGACCATACGGTGCTATGGGCACCTCGCCTAAAAAAATAACCGCTTCCGGCATAATGTTTTTTTTAAGCGGAATGCCCGCAATGGCGTGCGCAGTGGCGTACTGCGGGTGCGCGTGTACCACCGCGCCCACGTCGGTGCGCCTTTGGTAAATACGCATGTGCATTTTCATTTCCGTGGACGGTTTCCAACGCTTGTTCGCCTCCACAGGCTCTGCGTTTTCGTCCACCTTACAAATCATTTCGGGCCTCATAAAGCCCTTTGAAACCCCCGTAGGCGTACACAAAAACGTGCCATCCTTCAGCTTTAGGGAAAAATTTCCGTCATTGGCAGCTATCATGTTTTTGCCATAGACACGCCTGCCAATGTCGCACAACAGCTCTTTCAGTTCTTGTTCTTCGTTCATATACTCCTCAGTCTTAAAATATGTACGCACCTAGCGCTGTACAAAATGTTTCTTTTCATAGCGCAACACGTCATCAAGCCACGTCAAACCGCAGCGCACATCGTGCACATGGCAGTAGTAGTCCCATACCGCTTGCCACGGGTAGCCCTTCAACTCCTCTTGGTACACAAGGCGCTTTGTAAAGTCAAAGTTTATTTCGTGCTCCATAAGCACGGCAGTAGGCTCTAAGGCGGCAATTAACAAGGCCTTTCGCACATTGCGCGCGCCCACAATCCACGCGGCAATGCGGTTAATACTCGCATCAAAAAAGTCAAGCCCAACGTGCACCTTGCCTTCTAAGCCGTGTCGCATAATTTCCTGCGCAAGCGAAATGAGCTCGTCTTCAAGCGCCACGACATGGTCGCTGTCCCAACGCACAGGTCTGCTCAGGTGCAAAAGCACATCGTCCAAAAACATGGCGGCCGCGGAGAGCTTGTTTGAGACCGTCTCAGTGGGGTGAAAATGCCCCGTGTCCAAACACAGGCCTATGCGTTTCTTCATCGCATAGAGCATGTAAAATTCATGTGAACCCACTACATAACTTTCAGAACCTATGCCGAAGAGTTTGCTCTCAACCACATCGAGGCAATGTCTCCTGTCAAGGTTCTCTTCCAAGCACGCATCCAAGGCCTCCTCAAGGCGTCTTCGAGGCCCCAGGCGGTCTACGGGCGTGTCTTTAAAGCCGTCGGGAATCCATATGTTGGTAAGTGCGCGTTGCCCAAGCTGCTGCCCAAAAAAGGCACTCACCCTACGTGAGCACTGGACGTGGCGCACCCAAAAGTCCCGTACTGCCTTGTCGGGGTGGCTTAAGGTCATGCCGTCTTTAAACATCGCGTGCGAAAAACAACTGGGGTTAAAGTCCAGCCCTACGTCTTGCGCCTGCGCCCACGCAACCCATGAGGCAAAGTGCTCAGGTTCAATCTCATCGCGAGCAACCGCACGGTCGCAGTCCAAGTACAGTGCGTGCAGGTTGAATTTCTTCTTTCCCGGAATAAACCGAAAGGCTTCTTCTACATCGTTCCTAAATTCCTCAAGAGTACGTGGTTTTCCGGGGTAGTTTCCCGTAGCCTGTATGCCGCCGCTTAAGGTCTGTTTATCCCGCTCAAAGCCGCCTACATCGTCTCCTTGCCAACAATGCACCGATATGGGCACCGCATCAATGCGCCGCAATACGGCGTCAACGTCAACGCCACGTTCAGCGTAGCGTTCCTTCGCGCATTCATAGGCGCGCATCAGCGCACCTTCTCGGTTGTCCTCTCCCATCAATCACCTCCATCACTCATGGCTGTGCAAGCCATTGAAAAAATGTATCACCTCTTCAGGTGCCTCACCTTTAGGTTCATAATACGCAACATTTTCAGAGCGAGCAATGATTTCGCGCGCATGGGCTGCGTCTTCAATCCATCCCAACGATATCATCTGCACCACAGCATTGCCAATAGAAGACGTTTCAACCGGCCCTGCAATGACGCGCCGTTGCGTTAAATCCGCGCTACACTGATTGAGAAAGACGTTGCGCGACCCACCACCTATAATATTTATACTCGTATACCGCGTACCGCTAACTTCCTCCAATTCACCGAGGGTCTTTCGGTACTCAAGAGCAAGGCTTTCGTATATGCAACGGGCAAACTCCTCTATGCTCTGCGGTATGTGCTGACGCGTCCTCTCGGCATAGGCTGCTATGGCCTGCGTCATTTTCGTAGGGTTCAAAAAATCTTTTGCGTTGGGATTAATAAGCGTTTGGAATGGTCTTACCGTTTCAACGCGTGCCAGCATATCCTCAAAGGACATATCGGGTGCAATTTCTGCCTTCACGCGGTTTATTATCCACATTCCCATAATATTTTTCAAAAGCAGGGTGCTTCCGTACACTCCGCCCTCATTGGAGAAGTTGTACTGCAGGGCTTTTTCGTTAACAACGGGGGATGCGTTTTGTGCGCCCATAAGCGACCATGTGCCCGAGCTAATAAATGCGGTGTTCTCACCACCAAGACAAAAAGCGACTGAAGATGCGGTATCATGGGATCCGGGCACGATGACCTGCACGTTGTTTTTCAACCCCGTCCGGCTCTGCGTAGCTTCGTTTATGCAGGCCAACACATGCCCGGGCTCCACCATGGGCGGAAACAGGGACGGAGAAATTTGTAAATACTCAAGCAACTTTACATCGAAGGCCTTGTTTCTGTAATTGAGCATTTGACTCGTCGATGCCTCCGTAAATTCGTTGGCAAAAACCCCGCAAAGCTTGTAGTGCAAATAGTCGGGCACCATCAAAAAATACCGCGCTTTTGAAAACGCATCGCGGTTTTGTCTCACATGCGCGGCAAGTTGATAGAGCGTGTTGATGGACATAAACTGTATGCCGGTACACTCGTATAACGCGCGTCTGCCAATGTCGGCAATGACCCGTTCGTACACCGCATCCGTCCTCGCATCCCTATACGCAAAGGTCTTGTCAATCGGCGCGCCCATTTCATCCACAAGCACATAATCCACGCCCCAGGTATCCACGCCAATACTATGCACTAAAAAATTGGCACTCGCTCCTTGCAACCCCTTGCACATGTGGGCGTATATATCTTCCATATCCCAGACAAAATTTTCACCGTCTTCGACAAAACCGTTTTTAAAGCGATGTATCTCTTTCGTACGCAACAACCCATCGCTAAAAAAACAGGCAATCACACGACCACTAGAAGCACCAATGTCTATTGATATAACACAATCTCTCAAATTTGCAGAATTCATCTAATAAATAATTTCCCTACTATTTAATAGTAGTCCAAATTCCATGTGAACACTACACCTCTCTTGCAGAAGAACAACCAAACAAAGGTCCTAGGCACTATCTTGATTTTTTTCATTTGTTCAGCGACAACCCCTTTTTGCACCCGGCACATTTCAATTCACAATAAAAAGCCATTCTGCTCCCATGACTGACGGTGACATAGACTGCTTAAGAACCACTCCGCGAATGCACGTTGCGTTATGGCTTTGTTTTTAGTAAGTGTTGTATATCTTGCGAATTTATTTTCACCTCTATGCTTCCTATGACTCCTGGTCCAATTTGGTATTTATCAAAGAATACTATGAGATTTCCCTGCACGTCAAAAGCCATGCTGCGGTAGTTCTTCCATGTGGGGCTTGTGCCTTCGCGGGCGTAACTGAAATAGAAGTCTTTCCATGAGGAGATTGATCCTTCGCGCCCTTGTTCTTTCTCCCAATTCATAAAAAGCAGTTGATATTGCTGTACACTCAATGCAGCAATGATCCCCAGCGCATCATCTGAACTTGTAAAAATAGCATCGTATGAAAGAGCTCTTCCATTTGTTGCATCAAAAATCATTACGGTATTATCGCCACTGTAAGCATTGCCGACACTTACCTCTACTTTGAAGTGCACATTGAGAATACCTGTAGTGACGGTATTCCACGCCTTTCCTGTTATGTAGACGCCGCGATGAAAAGAACGATCCGTATTATCCGGACATGGGAGTTCACGAAAACGAGAGTAATAACACCTATGATTTTTTAACAAACGTTGTGCTTCTATTCTAAATTGGAGTAACTGTGTATCAATGAATTCATTGACGGCCTGTTGTGCAAATCCCTCTACCAGAGGATACGATGCGTGAAATAGGACGGTTCTTGAGAGTTCGATATCTATTGTTATTTCGTTTTTGATATCAGACTCATAGGATATTTGATTTTTTGTAATCGTGAAGTATGGCTTGCCAGATTCCAAATACATATTGCCAAATTCCGCATAGGCTTGCATGAGTTTTGAAAAGTCGAGATCGATACCTTGTGTATCAATCGCAGTGGGCGTATCAGCTGTGTCGTTGCCGTATGAAGTAAATACCACTACGCTACCGAAAAGGCAAACTACAAAAAACAAAAAGCATAATGGGAGTCGTGAAATCTTCAGTATTGAGAGCATTTTATCTAATTTCTGAAATAATATTATCTTTAATTTAGAATATAACACACTTATCAATACACACTCTATTGCGTTAAATTTTTGATTCCACCATAATGTATAAATTATTATCAAAAATTCAATAGTAAACAACCAATAAATAACAAGTCATGTCGAAAACTAGCAGAAAAATTAGGCTAAAAAGCACACTGCCGATGACAGTTATCCAGTAATGTTCAAGACTCGCACAGGCAAAAAACACTAGCATATAAATACCTACTCGTGAATACTATACTCAGACAAAATAAAGTTCAGCATCTCATCGTATGGTCTACAGTATTTTTATCAATAAGAATGCTTGTAGGCTCTACTTCGGCCATGTTCTTACTTTCACGCGGACTTTTACTAGAACATATCATCATCTTAAAAGCCTTTCAAGCCGTTGTTATAGTCCTTATTGAATTTCCAGTTGGATATTTTTCAGATCGCATTAGTAGAAAACTATCTGTGCAAATTTCGGTTGCCTGTTGCATACTGTGGCTTGCGCTCACCGCCTACTCGCCTTCTGTGAAATGGCTTTACTATGGAGAATTTTTCAATGCGCTCTCAATAGCTTTTTTAAGTGGTGCCTTTGAAGCTATTATCATTAAAGAATATCAAGACACTCATGAAATAAATGAAAGTTTAGAAAATTTTCTCGCAAGGGTAA
The DNA here is from genome assembly GCA_025330745.1 of Cladonema radiatum. Lineage (NCBI taxonomy): Eukaryota > Metazoa > Cnidaria > Hydrozoa > Anthoathecata > Cladonematidae > Cladonema > Cladonema radiatum. The sequence continues at coordinate 20,164 of JANSTP010280923.1, read as the reverse complement.
AAACCATAAATTTTGTAGGAATTTTCTCTGCCATCATAATAAGTGCGCTCTTTTTCAGTACAGCCTCTAGTTTTTTTTGGTGGGCAGGTTCGATTATTCTGTTAGCACAATTACTCTTCTTCTCATCAGCAATTCCTAAACACACAGAAAACCCAGAACCTACAGATTCAACAGAGTCTGAACAGCAGCAAAGAGCACCGAAGTTTGCGTTGTTTATAAACGATGCAAAAATCATATGGGATCACTGCAAAGCAGAAAAAATATTTCTGCGTCTTTTATGTATGCAAATTCTGATAGGCATATACTTTCAGTTTATGCTCCAGTATTGGCAGCCCATATACGGAGGGTATTTAAAACACTACGACCTCGAAAAGGCGAGACCCTTATTTGCCTTCATGTTTGCAGGCATTACCATAGCGCAGACCATTGCGGGGATCGTGATACAAAAGCTACCACAAAATTTCCAATTCTACAGAACCTATGCAGTGGTGTTTTTATGTGCAATAGCGAGCATGTACCTAGGAATTATATATTCATCCTTTTTCATAATACTATCGCTGATACTCGCATTTTTCAGCATGGCCTCGTTTGAAATACTGCTATCTTCCACCATTAACTGCGCCGTAGACGATAGGCTGCGCACATCCTTTTTATCCTTGCTCTCCACCGCAATACGCTTAGGCATTGTTGCAAGCGCGTTTATCGTCCCCTTGCTTCTTAAGGTGTACAATTTGACATTTTTTGCATTTCTTGGGCTCGTGCTCGCGCTTGCCCTATTCATCATGCCACTAGATAAATACAAACAAACGCTGGAAAAAAAGCTAAAAATAGGAAGGTAACTACCTATCAGCACTAAGCGCATGCGCAATGCGCCTACCCATTTCTTCCGTGCCCACTTCTACAAAACCCTGCGACATAATATCGCGAGTGCGAAAGCCCTCTTTCAACACATAATCCACAGCAGCACGCACTGCTTCATAGACTTCACCAAGGCCAAAGCTATACTTACACAGCATGGCGAGCGAGAGTATTTGTGCTATGGGGTTTGCAACGCCCATACCAGCAATATCCGGCGCAGAACCCCCTGCAGGCTCATAGAGCCCAAAGCGTCCTCTTGCTTGGTTTTCCTCATGCGAAAGACTAGCGCTGGGCAACATGCCAAGAGAGCCGGTTATTATAGACGCCTCATCAGATAAAATATCACCAAACATATTGGGACACAACAATACGTCAAACTGCGCAGGTTGTGCCACCAACTGCATGGCAGCGTTATCCACATACATGTGAGAAAGCCGTACATCTGCATAATCACGCGCTACGACTTCAACTACTTCGCGCCAAAACACCATGGAGGTTAAAACATTTGCTTTGTCTACGGAAACAAGCATTTTGCCTCTACTACGCGCGGCCTCAAACGCCACATGTGCTATTCGTTCAATTTCGTGCCTATGGTATACAAGCGTATCAAGTGCCCTGTCGGTTTCCTGCACTTTGGGCTCTCCAAAATAAATACCACCTGTTAATTCACGCACAATGAGAATATCAAAATTTGCAGGGATGAGCTTACTTTGCAACGGCGAAGCGGATTTAAGACTCTCAAAAATAATCGCGGGACGTAAATTTGCAAACAAGTGAAAGTGTTTACGAAGGGGCAGTAATGCACCACGCTCTGGTTGTTTATGAGGCGGCAGCGCGTCCCATTTTGGCCCACCAACAGAGCCAAATAAAACAGCGTCTACCTTTTCGCACAGGCTAAGCGTTTCTTGTGGCAAAGGAGAATCAACGGTATCTAATGCCGCACCACCGACTAAAGCATGTTTCTTTTTAATGTTCAAGGAATATTTTTTTTCTACAACCGCAAGCACGCGCTCAGCCTGTTCCATAACCTCGGGACCTATTCCGTCCCCCGCAAGAATTGCAATTTGATACATGCATGTAATTATACCATGTCAGAACGCGTTAACAAAGTATTTTGACAGTGTACCAAATATAAAAAAACACAGTGCTACATAATTCAACAAAAAACGAAAAAAGCATGTCGTCTTTATTTTGCGCAATCCTTTATTTTTACGCAACTATTTAAATTCAAAAAATATTATTATTTGATTTTTTTATATAATTATGTATTATAAAACATAAAATAACATTATCTTTATGGAGGAATCTATATGAAAATTACATACGGTATTCGCGTATCTTTGGTCGTCTTTTTGCTATTAAGTACAACAGTCTTTGTACTCCCCAGCTTTGCAGAGTCTCAGAAAATCACAGACACAGCACAGCCTCTGGCAAAAAGTAGCATAAGGCGACAAGTAATAGAAAATAAAAAATCTTACGCAATGACACAATACGACAAGATAAATTCTTTGTTTTCTATGTGTATATCTAGCACAGATAAAAATGGCATACAAGCTGCGCAGGAGTCCATAGTGTGTTTGCAAGCACAAAACATAGCGAAAAAGATGCTTGAGTTTAAAAACTCACACATGAGGTTTAAGGAAAATTACCTTAAACAATAGCATGAAACCTGTCGTCGAGTTTGTCATGTATGTAGCGGCGGCGTGGATTCAACCGGCAAGTGCAACAGTGGGGAAAAGTAAGAAAAGAATGAAAAACAGGAGACATTGTGTACGATTGAGCGATAAAGTTCTGCATATTTTTTTCGTAGTTTCTTTCTCTCGCTCAGACTCTTGCTGTTGCATGTGCTGCTTGCATTTACAGCATAATTAAACATCTGAGGAGCACAAACACTATTGATGTACTGAGGCGATACGTTTAAGCTTTAGTAAACCACACCTTGTGTACACAAGGTATGCGGGAAATGCTGTTTATAAATGTGTCATTTTCATTATTTACAGTCAGTCCCGGCGGCAGGTGCACTATGCGTTTCTCGTTATTAGTGCTATCGTGCATGTGAAAGACAACGCGTGCAGAACCGAAATTATTTACAAAGGCTTCCTGTAGCTGCTTTAACTGCTTTTCAAACACCCCCTGCTCTATCATCTGTTGGTGCACCTGTAAATGCATAATTTCAGAACGCCGAGATCTTACCACGGCAGCAGATTTTACATCTGCAAACCGAATTTCAGGAAGGCGTTGTAGCTCTTGCACAACGGAAGAGACCCAAAAAATATAATCGTCTTCTCTGGCACTCAGCTGACCTACCAATGCGCATACCGTCTGCTGAGGCATCTTTACATCTTCGTCATTTTTTACGCGATAGACAAATTCTACGCTACCTCGAAAATCTTCCGCCTTGCCACTGTATATTTTGTAATTATTTTTAAGGCGCATGCGCACACTGTCTATGTAACACACAAGGTAGTGGTTTTTGCTCGTTCCAAAAGAATTCCCCCCACTTTTGGAAATTTCCCAATCCAACGCTGAAAGGTCGAGTGTGGTTTGTTTTTTCCATAATTCTTCGTGTTCTTTTAAAGGATGCCAATTAAGATAAATTCCGAGATACGTTCGCTCCCAAATACGCACTTCGCGCTCCTGCTCTTTCGTAGGCACCACCTCTTCGCTAGAGCTAATGCTTTCTTCACTAAAAAGCAAAACGCGCTTCTCCTTACTTGCGGTAAGCCGCTCCTTACCTTCTTCTGCAATATGCGCCCTGTTCGCCCACAGGTGCGCGCGCCGCGGGTCTACGCTGTCAAAAATGCCCGCCGCTATTCCCGCTTCTAAAAAGTGCACCAAGGCACGCGCGTCCACCATGCGCTCAATTACGTTTAACACGCTTGTGTACTTTCCATTTTTCATGCGCTCTTCTGGAATATGACGCTTCGTTTCTTCGCTTATGGTTTTTATAGCAATAAACCCATAGCGTATGGCATCACCCTCTATGGAAAAACCAAATTCGCTGTGATTTACATCTGGCGGCAATATTCTAATGCCTAAGTCCTTGCACATGTACAAATACTTTGTAACGCTGTCCAAGTTTGAGGCTATGGCGTTAAGCATTGCCACAAAAAACACATGCGGATAGTGCGCCTTGAGGTAGGCCGTACGGTATGCAAGTACCCCATATGCAGCCGCGTGCGATTTGTTAAAGCCATATCCGGCAAAGGGTTCTAGCAACTTGAATATTTTAAGTGCTGTCTGATTTTCATAACCCTGCTTGACCGCACCCTCTACAAACATGTCAAGTTGCTTCTTCATTTCTTCTTTTTTCTTTTTACCCATGACGCGGCGCAATATGTCTGCGTTACCAAGCGAATAACCCGCGACTATGCGGGCAATTTCCATAACCTGCTCTTGATACACTATGACGCCATATGTCTCTTCAAGCACATCCTTCAGTGCGTCTAAGTGATATTCAGGGCTTTGACGTCCGTGCTTTACCTCTGCATAGGTTTCTATGTGTTCCATGGGACCTGGCCTGTAGAGGGCATTTAAGGCTATAAGATCGCTTATGCGTGTGGGCTGCACCTGCCGCAAGGCACGCATCATGCCGGGGCTTTCAAATTGAAACACGGCACCACTTTTTCCCTCGCTCAACATGCGGAAAGTAACCTCGTCTTCTTCGACTATCTTTTCCATCGAAAATGCAGGGTCGGCTTTTTGTATTTCCCTTTCAGCGTTTGCAATGATGGTTACCGTACGCAAACCTAGTATATCCATTTTCACAAGACCGCATTCTTCTAAGTAATCCATGGTGTATTGCGTGGCTATGGCGTTTGACTTCGGGTCCTTGTACAGTGGCACATACTCTATAAGCGGATTCTTGCCTATGACCACACCAGCTGCGTGCAGAGAAGCGTGCCGATGTGTGCCCAGCATTTTGTCCGTTATGGTGAAAAGCTGCTTATGGGTGGAAGAGGTAAACCCACCTAATTTTGGCTCTTGCTCCATGGCCTCGGCAAGGCTCTTGCTCGTAGGGGGAATAAGCTTGGCAATTTCATCGGCTTCTTCATACGAAAGTTCCAGTACTCGCGCAACATCGCGTAACGCACCCTTAGGCTGCAAAGATGAGAAAGTGATAATTTGCCCCACATGATCTTCACCGTAACGTCTACGAATGTAATTGATTATTTCTTGTCGTCCTTCTACGCAAAAGTCCGTGTCTATGTCGGGCATACTAATACGCTCTGGATTTAAAAAACGTTCAAACAAAAGCCCGTACTTAAGAGGATCTAGCCCTGTAATACCCAGGGCATACGCGACAATGGAGCCCGCCGCTGACCCGCGCCCTAAGCCTACAGGAATATGCGACTTGTGCGCAAATGATACAATGTCCCAGACTATGAGAAAATAACCGCTATAGCCCATGCTGGTCATGACGTCGAGTTCGTATTCTGCGCGTTTTGTTACTGTCTCGTTAAGTACGCTATAGCGTTTTTTAAGCCCTTCAAAAACCAAGTGTCGTAAGTAGTCGTTTGCATTTTCAAAACCTGAAGGAATGGGAAAGTCCGGCAGCTGTGCCCCGGGAAACTGAATTTCAAACGCGCATTTTTGTGCAACGGAAAGAGTGGCCTCCAATGCCTCAGGGTAGTCCTTTAAAAAAATTTCCATTTCGCCGCGGGTCTTGACGTAGTATTCCTCGTTGTAAAATTCGCGCCGGTTTAGTTTTCCGTTCTTTAAAAAAATGCCGTGTGCCAAAGCATCAGCCTTACTCACGTAGTGACAATCGTTACCCGCAACCCGCGTTATGGATAACTTTTTACCGACAGCCTCCAGTTGCGCATTAAGCTGGTACTCGGCAGTTTGTCCGTGGTTTTGCAATTCGAGGTATAAATCTTCTCCAAACAAATTTTTAAGTTCTTGTATTTTTTCCTCTGCGCGTTCTTTCTGACCAAGCTCATACAACGAGCCTATTTCGCTACCGTACTGCGGCACAATGCACACAAGGCCTTCGGCATGCTGGGCTAGCAACGGCACATCTATGCGCGGCACGTAGTAAAAACCTTCTATGTAGCCTAAGGAACTGAGTTTCTTTAAATTTAAAAAGCCCGTCGCATTTTTGCACAGTAGTATAAGTGAATCTCTTTCGTATGCGGTCTTTTTACGGTCTTCCGTACACCACAGTTCGCAACCCACTATGGGACGCACTCCGTGTTTTTTGCAAGATTTAGAAAATTCTACCGCACCAAAAAGGTTACCCTCGTCCGTAAGTGCTATGGCATTTTGACCATGACTTGCAACCCGGGAGACAATATCATCAATGGATGCAATACTCGTCTGCAAACTATAGTCTGAATGTACGTTGAGGTGAACAAAATTCTCGTTTTTCATATAAAACTATGCGTCTACTACCGGTTAAAGTCATGTACACTATTGCGCCCAATGCCTGTAGGCGTTGTGGCTACAGACGAACGGGTGGTGCGCCACAAAATAACCAAGGGGTAATACTTTTTTAGCAGCGTTGCTATAAATGAAATCAGTATTATTTTTACAATATCGAGGGGAATGAGTAGTCTCAGAACCTCGATAGCCCTTATAAAAGGCATGTCCACAATGAGCATGTAGCCTATAATACCGCTACTGTAGAGCACTAAAAAGCCACAGACATTTGCAAAAACAAAGCCAAAAAAAGAAATACGCTGCCAATGTTTTTGGACGTACAATCCCACGACAAGCGCGGCACATACGTAGCCCAGCAAGAACCCCACAGACGGGCTTAAAAAAACCTCCACGCCGCCCCTGCCACCCGAGAGCAAGGGTAGCCCTAAGGCAACAAGTACAAAAAACACAAGCATGCTTACAAAGCCAAGCAGCCCGAGAACAGAGCCCACCAAAATAAACGCAGTTTTTTGCAAGATGAGCGGAACTACCAAAAAAGGCAGGGGCAAGGAGGGAACGCGCCCCAAGACAAAGGCTAGAGCAACAAACAAGAGCACAAGAAGGAAACTACGAAAAAAATATGCGGGGCTTTTTAAATAGTGGCGCATCATGACATGTGTTGTGATGATAGCATAAAGCCTAGCAATGGTAAAGTTGAAAACGTGCCGCTGCCAATAGTAAAGAAGCAATAGGCAGCACAAACTATGTCGACATAACTCATTACTATTGGCTTTCAATAGACAGAGCTATTATTACATTCAGTGAGCTACGACACCGCTATAGAACAAATTTGAAGAATTATTTTCCAGATACTTGCAGTAACGTAAGCCCAATGCCCACAAAAGCCATGACAATTGTTAATATCGTAAACCACTTGCTCATTATCTTTTCAAGGCTATCAATGCGGGTATTTGTAGATTTAATTTCAGTAAGTAATTCAATTCTCGTAGCATCAATACAGGTAGTTAATTTTTCTTCAAGTCTGTCAATACGAACATTTTTTAATCGTTCTGAGAGAATTTCATAATGAGTTGCCGGAGTATGCAAATCATCTTCTTGTTTTTGAGCAAGTGCCATAGCTGTAGTGTATCGTTTTTACGATATCACTTGGTTATTTTTACTATGAATGGCTTTATGAGTATATTAAAGTATGATAACATGTCTACACATATGCCATAGACATACTGTCCATGTAAATAAAAATTCAAGGAGAATACTTATGACTATCAACAAAAAAATCATTGTGAAAGGCGCATTTTTTATTGCAGTTTGTGCACTAGCGGTATGCGCACCAAGCCTTGTGTTTGCGCAAGGAGAAAGAGCAGCACAAGAAGTGCGGCGATTTGTCATTTTTCACACCAATGATACGCATTCTCGCGTCAACAATAAGGCGGATTCTCGAATTGGGTTTGAAAAAATGAAGACGCTCATAGACGCAGAGCGAGAGAAACCTAATCAAGGGGTTTTCATTTTTGATGCAGGCGACACTTTCCATGGAAAACCGTTTGCAACGGTCTCCCGCGGTCAAAGCATCGTTGATATTTTAAACATCGTAGGATACGATGCCATGGCTGCAGGTAATCACGATTTTAACTACGGCTATAAGAGGCTCTTAGAACTCGCGAAAAAAGCGCGATTTCCCGTACTCTCTGCAAACGTACTGAAGGAAAACGGAAACAAAACCATTCTCCCGCCGTACAAAATTATCAAGAAAAATGGTGTACGCTTTGGCGTGTTTGGCCTGTCGACTCCAGAAACCGCGTATAAAACGCATCCCGACAATATCAAGGGACTGGTTTTTCAAGACCCCATTAAGGCTGCAAAGCGCGTTGTGGCCGAAATGCAGAAAAAAGGCGTAGATGTTATAATTGGCGTGGGGCATATTGGCCTCGATAAAGAGACGAAGATTACTTCGGAAAAAATTGCACAGGCCGTGCCCAACATCGATGTATTTATCGATGGGCACTCGCACACCGCCTTGCCCACGGGCAAAAGAGTAAACAACACCCTGATTGTGCAATCGGGGGAACACCTTAAAAATCTTGGAAAGGTTGTGCTGGACTACGCGCCCGATGGAAGCGTGAGCGTCAACGCGGAGCTTATTCCTGCGGTTAAAACCGAGAATGTGGCACAGGATACGCGGGTTGAAGATTCTATTAGCAAGACTTCGGAAATAAACAAGGCACTCTTAAGCGAAGTTATAGGAAAAACCTCGATTTTTTTAAACGGCGAGAGAGGCGTGGTGCGCACCGGAGAAAGCAACTTGGGCAACTTAATAACCAAGGCCATGCATCGCAAAAGCAAGGCGGACGTAGTTTTGACAAACGGCGGAGGCATTAGAGCGTCTATTGCGGAAGGCGACATTACAAAGGAAAACGTGAATGCCGTGTTGCCCTTTGGCAACAACCTCATTGTTCTGCAAGTTACCGGGGCGCAGTTGAGACAAGCACTGGAAACCGGCTTGCGCATTTATCCCGAACCTGCGGGCGCCTTTCCGCACATTGCGGGCATGCGCGTTGTGTTTGACAAAAACAACAAGGTAAAAACAATGACCTTAAGCAATGGCCAAGCCGTTGAAGAAAAGCAAACCTACGTGCTTGCAACAAATGACTTTGTAGCGGCAGGCGGCGATGGCTACACCATGTTTAAAAATGCGCGCAAACTCGGCGAGTATGAAAATTTAGATGAAATTCTCATTGCTGAAATAGCGGAGTACGGCACAGACGACAATGACGTTGATGGGCGAATAGTGCAAAAATAGTACAAAAAGGCGCGCTGTCCGCATGTGTTTTTTGTGGCAACGCGCCTATGCCGCCGCTTTTTAAAGGGGCTATGTAGCAAAACAGCGGTTTAGTCCCAAGGCGTAGATAAAGTTTTGAAAGCTATTACTCTAGCCTGAGAATAAAGTCCCTTCTATTGGCAGTATTCTTTGCGCAACTTCAAACTCTCTGCCCTTTAGCCTTTCCAAAAAAGCATTATAACTCTCGTCTCTCGCAATTATACAATCGTCTAATCCCGAAATGTCCCCATTGCGTATTTTTTCATTTATTTTATAGGCTTCGTCGGAAAGTGTTATAAGATATGTTTCCGAGCGCCTGTATACTTGACGCAATGCCAAGCCCTCTAAATCCGCTGTTTATATCTTTCTCTTAATGAGGTTTTCATTGTTAAAATAACCGGTTTATTTCTGTGGTATAGAATAATATCAAATTCAGCATTAGGCACTCGCTCAAAAATAGCCTGGTAGTAGAAAGGGCAAATTCCTTCTTGGGCTAGCGTCTCACAAATAATATATTCGAATATGCGCCCGTTAATACTTACGTTGCTTTCGTATTTTTTTTCATATTCTGAATAAGTATCGTGAACAAATAAATCCGGCTTTTTGTACTCTATAGCTCGGAGTAAAGAGTCGTATACATTCCCACTTTTCCCGCTTATGATGTTTCCAATTTTACTTTGCATTCTTTTTCAATTCTTTGAATAGTTAGTTCACAATATTTCTCTTCTATTTCTAACCCTATCGCATTTCTACCATTTTCTATTGATTCTATAATGGTGGTGCCACTTCCACAAAACGGGTCAAACACAGTATCACCTAAAAAAGAAAATAGCTTGATACATCTCTTAGGTAACTCTCGTGGAAATGGGGCTTCATGCCCTATGCGCTTTGCGCTTTCTCCGTTAAAATTCCATCTTCCGCCTACCCAATCTTTAAACTCATCACCTGTTATGTCATTAATTCCTTGATTTTTTCTTTTCCATTCATTTTTATATAAAACTACAATGGTCTCAACCGGAGCAATAATGTGCGGGGCACTCGCAGACTTCCAGCTACCCCAAGCCGTTCGCCTAGATATATTGCCTTCATTCCATATTATGGTGGCATGATACTTCCACCCACAAGACATAGCTACTTGCGTTATATCGGACGATAAAGGCTGTTTTCCATATTTGTTTTTGTCTAACGAAACATTGACGCACATCCTACCGGTATCCCGCGTCCAATAGTAACAATTGCTCATCCATGCTTTTGTAAATTTCAAATAATCCTTATAATCAATGGCATCAGATTCCTCAGTGCCATCATACGCCTTGCCTAAATTGTATGGAGGAGAGGTAACAGTTAAATCAACAGACGCCTTCTTTAACGATGATTTATTACAAGCATCTCCATGTATTAGAACATAATCATTTTTCACCGCGCTATCTCCATGCTCATATTCCGTAATTATATGGCGCTCCTTTTTAGATATGGGTACCGTTTTAATAAAATCTTCAACAGGGATCTGTCTCGCTTCTTCTGATAATGGTTGTATTATATTTTCCTGCATAAAAAACCCTAACCTTATTTTATAAGATTTTCAAACATGCTTAACGCTTCCCGCATGGTGTACGCGGTGGTTGAATTCACACCCATTGTTGAATGACCTCGGCGACCACCGACGCGCCCTTTGGTAAAATTACGCCTTTTTCTCTAAACCAATGTAGGGGCGCAATTTTTTAATTGAGGCAATAAAAACCAACGCTGTTATTGCCAGAGCAATGGGCAGCGGCAAGACTGACAGTTGCTTTACTTCCGCGAGAATGTTCCATGAGTACACAGCAACCAGTGTATTGAGCGCCATCCCTGCACCTATGGAAACCACAACAACCCCTATGAGGTACACAAACGCCGCCCTTTTGTTCAGTAATTGGTTCACCACGCCAATGGTGGCAACATTGGAGGCGGGGCCTACGAGCATGAAGACCAATATGGCACCGGGGGAAATACCCATAAACAGCAAACCCGCGGCAATGGGCGTAGATGCAGAGGCGCAAATATACATGGGAAACCCAATAACAACCATTACCAGCATTGCAAGCAGCCCATCGCCGTATTGTGTAAAAAAATCATTCGGCACGTAGGTGTTAATAATGGCCGTTACGAGAATTGCTACAATCACCCACTTAAAGCTATCGTCCAGCAAAGTGGTAAAGGCATGGCGTTGCCCAGCCCAAAAGCGCGCAAACACAGAAGGACGCCTTATTTCGTCTTTTTCCATTGTGTGGGCAGAGTTGCAACACTCCTCCTCTTTGCTCTTTTCAACGGAGCGCATGGGAATTTTCCACGTAGTCCACATTACTAAGCACGACGTTACAATGGCGGTGCACAAGGAAGAAATGAGCCTGGCTATGGTCATGATGGGGCCTAAAATGGCGTAGGAAATAAACAGGCTGTCAACGCCGGTTTCTGGGGCAGAAATGAGAAAGGAGGTTAATGCACCCTTGCTTGCACCGCTACGGCGTAACTGTGCCACAACCGGAATGACGCTACATGAACACAGGGGTATGGGCGCCCCAAGGAGGGCCGCCTTTACGGAACTTCCAAAACTTTCCTTTTGCAAATGACGCGCAATAAAATCGTTTGAGACAAAGGCGTGCAATATCCCCGCTATGAAAAACCCAATTCCCAAAAACGGTATGGCATCTAAAATAATTTCCACGGCATTACTCCATAACGCCGCAAGATGTTCTGTAAAACTCATATCCTGTTACACTATACTCCCAAAATCGCATTGACGCAAACTACACTAGGTGGGGTGCGCACGTCACTTGTACCTTGCATGTGTGCGTATGCTGATCGAGCAGTAAGGTAAATCCATCATGTAAGTGCTCTAAAACAACGTTGTGGCTTATGAGGTTGGCTAGCGAAATAGCCCCTTGCTCCAGCAACTCCAAGGCAGTTTCAAAAACGTGGGCAAAGCGAAATGAACCACGGACGGTAAGTTCCTTGCTCATAATGGTGTTAACCGGCAGGCGCGCGTCTTCTGCAGTTGTGCCAATTTGCACAATTTGTCCGCCTTTTGCTACCCTCTCGTAACATTGATACATTGCGGCGGGCGCACCTGTGGCGTCAATGCACACCTCAAAGGTGTTGTCTTTTAGCGTATTGGGCGTGTACACGGCATGCGCGCCGTTTTCTAAGGCAAGGTCCTCCACCGCCGTGCGCGTGTCCACAAGCGTAACAGCGCGCGCGCCGCAGTGACGCAAAGCCTTTATAACCAGTTGGCCTATGGCACCGCCGCCAAAAAGTAGCACGTGGCTTGTAGGCAGATTTTCAATTTTTTTAACCGCGCCCAAGGCCACGCAAAAGGGCTCCAGCAGCGCAAGTTCAGCCAACGGCACCGCGCGCGAGGCTACAAAGCAATTGCCCGCGGGTACGACGACGTACTGCGCAAAGCCACCGTCTTTGTGCGGAAAACAACTCGCAGAGCCGAAGAAAAACATGTTGTCGCAGAGATTGTATCGCCCATTTTTGCAGTAGGGGCAGACACGGCACGGCATGGCAGGGTCCACGGCGACTCTGTCTCCACGCTTAAGTCCGCTTACCTCACTGCCCACGCCCTGTACCACGCCGGAAAACTCGTGCCCCAAAACCAGCGGCGCGCGCGGCACAAAGTGCGCACAACGCCCGTGCTTGTAGTACTCAAGGTCAGAGCCGCAAATACCTGCAACCGCCACTTCTACCAGCACCTCACCATTTTGGAGAGGTGGTAATTCTTTTTCAACAAGCTGCAATTGTTGCGCGCCTATTAGGGTTTGTGCCTTGTACATAGTAACTTCCTCACTTTAGTATAACTTTCGCCACCTATTTTTCAGTTTAGTGCACGCGGCGCGCAGGTGATTTATTGCTGTTGGATTCACTGTTCTACAAAGGGTACGGCTGCTTCGCGCATTACGTACTACGCCACTGCCGCCTTAACCCCGCGCGCGCAAAATAACGCCAGCGCTTAAGCCAGCCCCTGCGTTACTGAAATTTTTCTAACCAGTGCTTGCGTTCAAACTTAGTCGCACCAGTTGCAAAGTCGGAAGGCGATGTAACTGCATCTACATTCCACCCACTTAAGTTTCGGTTGAAAGACGTAGCGCGCCGAAACATCCCGTGCATAGCTGTAACCTTGCTGGTGTTCCAGTTGCGTATGTCACCATTGAAAGTACTTGCATTCTCAAACATCGAGGACATGTCTGTAATGTCGCTGGTGTTTATGTAGTTCAAATCTGCTGTTGGATTTTTCGCAATAAATGAGTCGATGTGTGTTTTCAGTTCAACCTCATCTTTAGGTTTGTATTGTACATAGAGTACATACTGCGCCTGTAGGGTTTTTCGCCATTTTGCACGGTTGCGGTGATGGTAGTCTCGCCCAGGCTGTGCATGGTAACCGTGCCGTTGGCATCGACGGTAGCTACGCTTTTATGCGATGATTTGTAGGATAGTGCCCGCGCCGTTTTGTATGGCTTTGTTGGTAAATTGCCTGTCTGGCGCAGTGTCTTTAACGAGTTTTGCATTTAAATCGAGGTGCTCCTGTATGAAAGGGCGATACTCAGTATTGCGCTGAAAGGAAAAGCTGGGGGGTAAGGAGTGCCTTGCCTTTCTGTTGCTCATGTTCTGGTGTTGCGAAGCATGCAGTAAATATCAACACTAAAAGTACAAGAATGCTTGTAAATAATAACTTCTTCATGAATATCCCCTTAATACATTGTTTGCTATGAGTTTTAACTTTGTGATTCTTGCTAACGAAACACATCAAGACTACACTATATTTAGCATACAGGTAATAATGATTTATAATTTAAGTTTTTTAGTTCTATTTTTATGTTATTTATATTTACATTTGATGCGCATGCAAGTGGAAATTTCTCTGCGCGAGAGCTCTAGGAGGCGGATTTGCTTCAAGTGCGACCACGATACATGACGCAAAGTGATGCAGCCGTAAGTAATTACTCTATTGCCGGTTGAATCCACCCTTGAGTTCGCGCATACGCTTGACATAGCTTAGAAAAATAAGTAATACTGGGTAATACACAAGGAAAGAAATATGGCAAAAAAAGCAAAAGGTAACATAGTACGCGTGCGACTTAAAAGCACGGAGAGTAAACACTCTTATTATACCGTTAAAAACAAAAAGAACACCCCCGACAAAATGGAATTTAAAAAATACGACCCTGTAGTGCGCAAGCACGTTTTATACAAAGAGTCCGGAAAGGTCTAGGGATTAAGAGGAAACCAACATGGCACGACGATGTGAATTATCACAGAAAAAAACACTTTCAGGCAACAATGTCTCTCATGCACATAACAAAACGCGTAGAAAACAATTCCCCAATGTGCATAAAAAGCGCCTGTTTGTAGAGGAATTAGGCAGAACCATTACCTTGAAAGTAAGCGCGGCAGCACTGCGCACCATAGACAAAATAGGGATTTACACCTACTTAAAGAGAGAAAACCTCGTTTAAATACAAGTGCGCACGCCCTGCGCATTTTTTTATTCTATTGCTATCAATTCCGCAGGTTTAAAAAACAGCTTTATTTCCCGCTGCGCACTTGCCGCGCTGTCTGAGGCGTGCACTATGTTGCGTGGTAGACTTAAGCCAAAATCGCCGCGTATTGATCCGGGCAAGGCGTGCGCGGGGTCAGTCGTACCGAGAAGCCCACGAGATACCGCTATTGCGTTTTCACCCGCCACAACCATTGCCACCAGCGCTCCCGACGTCATGTAGGCAAGCAACCCGCTGTAAAATTCTTTGTCCTTGTGTTCTTTATACAAGCGCGCCATAAGCGCCTCTGTTGGCATTAACAATTTCAAGCCAATTATATCTAACGTTTTTCTCTCAAATCTCGAAATAATGGTGCCAATAATACGCCTTTCGCGCAGGCCCGGTTTTAAAAGTACAAGTTCTTGTTCGTATGTCATGTTATTATTGTACTTTAAAGAGCCCCATACAATACTTAAGAAAGCCGTGTTAAGCGCTGAGCGCGAAGGGTCTTCAGCAAGGCATGGGCTTGTTCATACGTGGCATACTTCGTACACTCAAATATCGTGCTTTCTTCCCTAGAATCGGGGTTATTGTTTGGACAAAAACTCCCAACGGGAAACAGCAACAAGTTGACCATGGTGTTATACGAAACACCTTTTTCATATAAATAATGTGCAAATGTCATGTCCGTAATAGGGACGCTGTTACCATTGGAATGATACAAAAATTCCATGGAGTCCCGCAGTTGCTCAAAAGGGCTGCGCGAATAGCGAAACGCCTTTTTAACGCCCACGTCGTATCCACCCACACCTTCAGCAGCGGGAATAATTTTTGAGCGCACAAGTTTTTCATAAGCCCTGCATATGTACGTATTAAACGCCTTATAATCAAGCGTGGTTCGAAACATAACTACCGCGCAGTTTTCATACTTATATTGCCGTGAGAGGAGCGCGGGAATATCCGGATTTACGACATATACGCACCCTCCTCTCTTATCAGAAATTTTCTTAATAACCTGCCCACTTACACGCAAGATATTTTCTGGTGCTACATTAATATCAAATAACTCCTCAAAAGAAAGTTGCAATCTTGTAGAAGCCTCAAACGCGCCCAGAACCTCACAGTCGACAATGAACTGCTTGAAATGTGATTCAAAGGCCTTTTTCATGTCATGGCTAAAAAAATCTTTGTTATGCTTAGCAAAGAAAAGTTTTGTCGCATAGTGTTTATGAAACAGCCCACTTTTTTCTATAAAGGCCCCAGAGACATTTGCCAAATACTGTATGGAAATGCTTTTTTTATACTCCTTAGATTCTCGGAAAGTCGATAAAATAATACTCTCTACTTTGTAGTTATTTTTTTCAGGGCGCAACAAGAGAAAAATATCTTGTTCATTAGAATTACCGCAACCGGGGTAGGGCAACAGCACCTGCGGAGCATTTGCATGCAGCGTTGTAACTGTTGAATCACTACTCGCTTGCATAAGTCTCTAACTGCAGTGCGATTGTACTGCATCTTTGTGCACTAAATCCAAGCACAGCTGCCCACCCGCACAAGGCATGCTTATATCAAAAGCCGCCAAAACCCGTGGATGCAACTCTCCAAAAACGCCTAAAACAGCCCTGTCACAACTGCGCACTATGCGAGCACAACGCTTTTCTATAAACCGTGCATCGACAAGCGCTTCGGCATGCCAACGTATGTTTTCATAATAGAGCACGGCCGCTACTACCGAGTTTATCTCGGTAAAGCTGGCATCAGCATAGCTGAGCAAAAACGACAATACGGTATCTGTGCGCGTGCCGTAGTCGTCCGTTTCATCACGCACGGCCACTTTGCCAATCTCAAACATCCTATGCGGATAAGGACTATGCGCCGACACGCGCTCCGCCTCCAAAAGTTGCGAAAGTGCAGAAGGGCGCACAAATTCGTAATTTTCAGAAATAGGGTTTAACACCCTCACCAAGCCCTCTACAACTTCATCGCGCTCTTGCTCGGGGTACAGCGCATTTACAAACATGTGCTTACTCCCAAGGTAGGGAAAGAGCATTTCTTGAAAGCCAAGCCCAACCATGGTAGAGACAACCCTGCGCGAAATGCGCTCCAAATCGTGCAATGCCCCCACGGTAAAACTAGTCGGCATGGTAGGCGTAAAGGCTTGCAGTCCACGCCCTATCATGATGTCCTCTATAACGTCCACTTCGTGCAAAAAGTCATTTCTGTACACAGGCGGGCGCACGGTACATGTTGCCTCGTTTTTATCGAGCATGGGCACCCCCACTGCATTCAGCGCATCTTGAACATCCCCAAAATTTAAATCCCCCCCTAAAATGGTGGCAACATTGGACATGCTCACATGCAACGTTTCTTGAAAATACTGCGGAGCCACGACGTTGTGCCCAAAGGGTGTGTCATGCGAATAGCGCGTTTGCACGGGCTCTACCGTAAACCCCATGTCGCTGCAATCGCAGGCACAAATGGCAGAGGCCAACAAGAGCATTTCCAAACTCTCGCCCGTACACTCCACAAAAAGCGCATCATCACCCTCCTGCACCGCACCCAAAAACGCGCTGTTAATAACAGGCGGCATGGACAAAACTTCGTCTGCAGCATCCCGCAACATGGGGTAGGCACTTGCATTCTTAAGCAGGTGCCCGTACTCCTTGCCCTTGGGGTGTGTCTTAAGAATTTCACGAAGTGACTTCGGGTCGCTTTCGCCCAAGGGCACAAAGCGCGACTCGTCGGGGTTCTCTGCCCTGTAAATCACAGGCCACCGTATGTTTTTTTCAGAATACAAGCCTATGGCAAGAGCCTTGCGGTGCTGCCCAAAGTTTTCGCACAACTTTTCTTGTATTTGTATAAGCTCTTCCAAAATAACCGTGTCCACCACCTTGCCATAGACCAAAAAGCCCGCAACATAGGGGCGCACCGCATGCACAGACTTCTCCACACGTATGGTTTTTTCTTTTGAAGCAGCGCTATGTAAAAACGCATATTGCGGCACACCCTGCCCGTAGTGATAACTTTTCAATTGGCGCGCGAGCCCCGCCGTCGTCCACAAATCAGGCCTATTGGTGTCATTCAACTCTATTTTCAAACTTTCTTCATCTACTGCATCCAGCTCCGCCTTCGCACATACCAGCATATCCTCTAAAGTAGCGACATCTGGAGTATCTCCTAACAGCGAATAAAAAAGCGATTTTGAAAGCGTAATTTTTGGCATTACAAGCGGACTCCTTGGCGTAGAATATTTTGCTCTAAGTCAAAACTAAAAAGGTCACGAATGTCCGTAATGTTCATTTGCATGATGGCCATTCTATCGACGCCTATACCCCACGCAGCAACGGGCACGTCTACACCCAAGGGCTTAGTAACCTCAGGGCGAAAAATACCAGCACCCCCCAACTCCATCCAGCCTATTTTCGCGTGCTTTATGTGCACCTCCACGGACGGCTCGGTAAAGGGGAAATAAGCCGGAACGTATTTTACTTCTTCTGCATCGGCAAACTGTTCAGCAAAAATTTTCAAAAGACCGAGCAGGGTCTGCAAGTTCACATCTTCGCCTAAAATTATTCCTTCAGTTTGATAAAAGTCCGAAAGGTGCGTTGCGTCTACCTTGTCGTAACGAAAGACGCGCAACACCCCAAAGTACTTGCCCGGTACGGCGGCCTTGGGCAGTGTTTTTGCAGACATAACCGTGCCTTGGCTGCGCAAAATTAAACGCTTGGTAAACGTCTTATCAAATGAATATTTCCAACCCCGGCTACCCGAGGCACCGCCGCGCTCGTGCTCTGCAGCAACCGCGTCAACGTAATCGCTAGGCATGCGCTGGGCATGCGTAGGGTCAGCAACGTAGTACACGTCGTGTATGTCACGCGCGGCGTGAAACTGCGGCATAAAAAGCGCGTCTGAATTCCAAAATTCTGTTTCAACTAAAGAGCCATCAAATTCCTCAAAGCCTAATGAAACAAGCTTGTCTTTCACCTGACGCAAAAACTGCGCGTAAAAATGCTCACGCCCAAGCGGTACGCGGTTAGGGGGCATCGTTATGTTATAGCCCCTAAACTTCTTGTTCTTCCAGCTACCGTCTTTGAGCATATCTGGGCTCAGCGCGTTTACTTCTTCGCCCGTTACCCCGTAGCTGCGCGCCGCCTCTGCCCACGCCTTGCCCGCGTCGTTTAAGGCGTAGTGCACCACCTCGCGCTCGCTCTTTTTTAAAGGGGCTGCGGCAGCACCGCGCTTTTTTGAAAAAGCTTCACGCATGGAGTCAATGCGCTTCTGCATCTCGGAATCAGAAGGCGTGTTCTCATCATCCAAGGCAAACTTTAAGGCTTGTAGGGCAGGGGGCATGTCCTCTAGCCCCTCTTGCGCACTAATGCATTTTTGGGCGTCCATGCGCACCAAGGCGGCCTTAGCCAAAAAGCCGTAGACAGACCCAATGTCGCTTTGCGAAAGGTCTGGAAACTGCTGGGCCAGCTGCTCAAACGTTGCGGGGTTTTTTCGCACCTGTGCAAAAATGCGCGCATGCGGTGTTCCCTCCTTCTGCCACACAAGCCCCAAGTCGGTGAGCACAAACGCCGTCATAGTGACGCGGCTTTTTTCGTCAATAAGCGCCTTCGCTAAAAGCCAGCTTATGCCCTGGTTCACCTGCCCCAACACCAACCCCGTTCTTTTAAGAACATCATCAGCAGTAAAAGTACCGTAGTCCTTCTTTGCAATATGCAGCAAAATGTTGGTCTCTATGGGATGGAGTTGTTCTATTTCTTCGCGCGATACATGCATGGTAAAAAGTAATTTCCATTGTACGAGAAAACCGAACGAGGAGCAATAAAGCCCCGCTTATTTTGCACAAGCGCAGCACCACGGGGCTAACAGCACAAGCAGCACCTAAAGGCACCCGGAACCTTCTCCAGAACAAGTAAGCCAACGCGCGGTGCGTTAGTTTGCTTAAAGCATGCATGCGCGGCATGCGCATAAGACATATATTAAGCATGCTCTACCATCTTAATACGCTGCCAGTACCCTTGTAAAAATCGCACCAACATGCCCACAGCTAGAGAAATACAAAATACCACAAATATAACCCATGTTGTTAGCGGAGATACTATTTTACTCATTGAAAAAATATAGATAATAACACCAAATATTGTGTGTAATGCCATGTATATAAGCATCACCGCGCGTGTATCTCCTGCACCGAACAAAACACCAGAAAAACTCATATTCACCGCATCGGCGAGCAAGTATATACATGAAAGGCGCACCATCGTTTGTGCTATAGGGCGTACCACATCAGCAGCTTGCATTTTACCTAAAAATACTTCCACCAATGGAGCCGTATATATAAGCATGATAAGAACAATGATAGCAGCATAGCACATTGCAACAACACAGGACAAAAAAGCAGCGCGCTTTGCCTGCAGAATATTTTGAGCACCCATATACTTGCCAACTGTTGCAGTCGTTGCACCTCTTACACCAAAAAGAGGAAATAGAGACATGGACTCCCAGTTAATTGCTATGGTAACTGCAGAGCCTACTGCTTCCCCATAGGAGTTCATTACTGAAATAAAAAAGGTAAACACAAACA
>JANSTP010280701.1:0-18856 GCA_025330745.1 Cladonema radiatum | reverse complement strand
AAATTTCACCCATAAAACATGTTTATATAGTTTATATTACTCATATAGTTCTCTCATAGTTTCAAAAATGCGCTTTTATTTCAGGAAAAACTTCAAGAATTATGGCCTCTAATTAGCCTTTAAAGCGGTTTAAAAGCTCCAAAATTTCAAAATTTTCTTCGTCGCCAAACCATGGTGGGCGACATCTTAGGCCCCCCCACTTTTCAACTCGTGTCGTCGGCCCTGACTCCACTTATATTTTGTCAATATTTCAACTCAGTTTCGACCTGTGTCCGTCCTAGCTCGGATCGGAGAATGTAAAAGAAGATAGCCCGAAACCTTGTCAAGGAATTATTTAAAACTTTTGTATTTTACTAAAATGCAATTTTGAGTTGCCTTACACGCTTTGTTTATTATAAGAACCAGTAAAATCCAAACTGATGCTCACTATTCTTATTTTTAAACGAAGAATGGGCTGAAATGCTCTTAAAGTGTTCTTAATTAAAACTGTTACATTATTATTGTTCTATAGATAGCAGTATGGCACAGTAGGTGTTCTTATTACGTTTTTTACAATAATGAGGCATTTATTATATATAGCCTGTTCAAATTTCTCGCTGACATTTGAAGCACATGTTCTTATAAGAAATGTAAATTTCTTTTAATAAATACCTTCACAAACTTTCCTTCATTTGAAGAAGATTCATCTGATGAATTGGAAGATTTGAATCTGATGGCTTGTTGCTTTGTTCACTGAAGAGTGCTTTCTTTGAATTCCGTTGTCTCAAAAAATTGGCTACAATTATTTCTCTGCCTTTTTCCAATGATCTCTCTTTTTCTTCTCTAAATTTAAATGCTGTTTTAATGCGCGTAAAATGCTACACATATGACTTGAAAATCTGTTTCTTTACACAGTGACCGGCCTAAAAAAAAAATTGCTCTGTAAATACAGGTCCTTGCAAGAAGAACACAATACAAAACACAAAATACATGATATAATTAAAGACGTTTTTTCCTTCTTCCCACTCTGAGTTCTAATACACACTACAAAGATTTGTTGTCATAAACTGATCCTATCAAAAGTAGTTCTTAGAAAACAGATTGTATCATGCTGACAATACTCTGTTACTGAAATTCTCCAAAAGGGAGTTGAACATTTACAAGTAACAAATACAAGATAATCA
Organism: Cladonema radiatum; assembly: GCA_025330745.1. Lineage (NCBI taxonomy): Eukaryota > Metazoa > Cnidaria > Hydrozoa > Anthoathecata > Cladonematidae > Cladonema > Cladonema radiatum. The sequence continues at coordinate 17,693 of JANSTP010280701.1, read as the reverse complement.
AAAGTGTAATTCAAATTTTATACTACTATGCATGTGAAACAAATTATTCAAAACTTCATTATGAGACATACTTTCCTGATATCTGTGTGTTGATATCCTTTAGCCAATATATATTAGCCTAAAAATAATTTTTCCATTTTTGACAAAATATATAGTGTTTTTCAGGGTCAAGTATACCAACTAATTGATGTTGAATGATTGTACCTTTCAAACTGATTTTACATGACCTATGTAGCATGAAAAAAGTTTTCTTGTAAAGAAAAATTTTAATTCCTATAATGGTAAGAAATACTGTCATAAGTATCTTTTGTTTTCAAATTTATTTTACTTGTTTAACTGAGGGGAGCAACTTCACCGTTTTTGTTTGTTGATTTATTTGCGTGAACCCACAAAAAAATAGAAATTTCTGGTGGAATAAAGAGATGTAGAACCAAAGATTGTTAGTACAGGGGCTAAATTGGGGAAATTAATTTCCGATGTGAGCAAAGCATGAAATCCACGCACTGGAAAATTAAGGATGGCAAGATCAGTACAAAATCTATGACAATTTTTATTGTGACTCAAAATTCTATGCATTATAGCTGCACATATTATAGATGGCTTGGCAAAAATCAAATTCCGTTTACATTTGCCTTCTTTCTTCAAATAAGTAACATGGTTATTATTGCTTTTAAAATGTTTCCTGCCAGATTGGGAAAAGAGGGAAAAATTTATTTTTATCTCTAAAAAAGATCCATGGATCCAGTCTTGAAAAAGAGTGCATTTTGGACGAGATCTTGGGAGTGACAGCACAAAACTGACAGGAGCAGGAGCAGAATCTACGAAAAATTACTTTAAAAATCAACGTATGTTATAACCATTTGGAAATATTTCCTCCACAGCAGTGGGTAAGATTGAGGAGCCCTCACAAGCCTCTGGACATGCTTTCCAAACTGGTACAGGCAGGCAAGCCAAAAAATAATATATATATTTAATTTTCTTTGAAATACTTATATACACTAGCTAGGTAATTCAAATTAGCTAGCCAGAAATTTCAATATTTTCCCCATGAAAATAGCTTTGGGGTAGAATGGAATGCATGCACTAGCTGCTACAAAATGCAAAACTTAGCTACTTACCAAGAACGTGCTCTCTACTTCCTCGCAAATTTTTGTTTTGGAGCAAGCTCCAGACCGTAGTTTCCTCATAGAAGAGGAATCGACGTCATGAGGATACTTCTCTTCAAAGTCGTTATGGTAAAGTATCCATATATTGCCAGCACTAGGAGGGTTAAAATACCTCACTCTGGGCAAAACATTCTGACTTTCATTTTTATTTGCACTGATTGGTGTTGATGATGCAAGTGGAATGTCTTCATCTTGATTTTCAAACATTTGTAAGTCAAATCTCAAACTCTGATTCTCAAAAGTTTTAGCTAGTTGTTACTGTGACTATTTTGCTGAAATCTCCAGTTCTGCGCGATGACGATTTTATTTAATTTGAACGATCCGATTTATTACCCCGTCTCACTTTCAAAATACAGCGAGTTTTAATTTTTTAAAAAAAAATCTGTACGTTTCTTACAAGTCGTTTTCTCGTAACGTACCGATATTTTCTGACAGCCTCGATACAAGGAAAACAAACCTGGACACTTTAATTATAGATATTAGCCTTTTAGAGCTCGTTTAAAGGCTTGAAATCATTGGTTTGATCATTTGGGCCAATCCAGGCAACTGTTGCCTAAATCAATGACAGTTTCAAAATCACCGTAAAAAGCATGTTATTTATTCTCAAATTTCTTACTACCATTTTTTCTGTCAGTTTTCACTTGTATTTAGAGCAGTTTATCATAATTTGCCCATAACTCTTTAATTTTTTTTATTACCAATGTCAGTTAATAAAAGTTGTCAATACTTATGTTACTAATTTGCTTTTAACATAAAACATGTGTTTTTATATTTATAATTTTCACTTTCGAGCAATGTTCCATTAATTCCATTTCTTACGTTAGTGAAATGAGTAAAAATGAGTAAAACTATTGAAGTAATTTGTGTTTGTCACTATACTGGCAAATCATCTTATGGTGCGATCAATAAGTTATCCGAAAACAATGTTTCCTGATTAATAAAAGCAAAACAGAAACGTGAAAAACTTGGTTGTGATAATCTTCATTTAAATAAAATCCAACAGCTCCCCGAAGAATTCAGTTTTGAAACACGTGGTATTCATTCTCGTCCATGCTACAAACTGTAAGTTTTATCTGCTTATTGTAATAGCCTGAGTAACAAAGAAAATTCGTAATTTTTTAAATTCAGACTATTCCATAATTCACATTTGGTATAGAAGTCTGTTATCTTTGTCTGTCAGACGAACGAAGAATCAATTCCATACTTTAATTCACCTGGTAAAATGTTTTCCAGTGCAGTTTTAGTTTTGTTCCTCTATACTATAGACTCTGTATGTTGGGCAGATTGTTTAGTATGCCTAGTAAATGTTATGGTTTTACTATCTTTGGGTTAGGAAACTAATATAGACTAGGAACTTTTTATTTATACAGAATACCAAATATCTGTGTCTTTATTTTTTTTCTCTTTTTACATTCACCTCCATTATTGGAGACAAATGATATTCAACGGAAGAAACTGGTGAACCATCAACATGGAAATCGCTTCGATTGTGAAGTCCTCCACCAGAATCCAGCGCAGTGTATCCAAATATTTGTCAATTATGTGGAAAATACCAGACTCAACGTAAAAAGAAACGATACACTCCTTACGAAATCAAATCATTTAATGCAGCATCTGCAATCAAGTCTGCAGCTAAATCCAAGAATGAATCATTATAAGATGAAATCGCATACTTGGATCTAGTCGCCAAGGAATTCCACGTTCATAAGCCATGTTTTCAGAGTTTCACTCTGGACTTTTATCGCGATGACAAGAAACAAATTGAAACCAGTAAGAGTATACATCTGGAAAATGAAACTTCGACATATGCAAAATCGAATTATGAAGGGGTCAAAGAATATGTTATCGATTCCGTTATCAAGGAGAAGAAACCTGCGTCAATGAAATTCCTACAAGAAATTTATCGATTAGGAATCGGCAACACGAGTTATAGAAATAAGCTTAAAAGGCGTCTACAAATAGAATTTGGTGAAGAGATATGTTTTCTTAGTCAAAAGAATAAAGCATTACCTGAAATTTTAATATCAGCTGAATATTTTACTGTGGATACCATTTTACATTCCAATGAACAAACAATCAAACATGCTGCAAAGATCTTAAAGAAGGTATTTTCGAAAAGTTTGATTCTTTCTCATTGGACGCCTGGCTGCCTGATCCTGAAAAACTTAATTCATCTGAGCTGGAGCCACCTGAATCCGTTCAATACTTTATAGAGTCACTATTGAAACCAGCTGGTGATCGTACCCCAAATATCAACAGGATTGTTGATTGTTTAGCATAAGATATTGTTTTTAATGTTCTTCATCGCAAATTTCCACTTAAAAAGCAATTCCTTTTAGGGCTTGGGCTCCATAGCTTGACTGGCTCAAGACAAATCATTGAAATTTTTTTAAGTTCGGCAATTGTGTCAGCTATGACTATGTATGCAACGTGGAAACCGCATATGCTGAGGTTGCCCAAGAAAAAGCAAAACAAGGTTTCACTTTACCGTTACAACCAAACATTCGAGAGCGATCCGTTTTTTTTCATTTTTAGGTCGACAATTTCGATGTTGTGATTGACAAACAGTCTGGAGGGGGTTCCATTAACACTACCCACATGGTAGCTTTCCAATACCTAAACGAAAACGCAAGTAAGCAAACCGTTAAATTATCTGTTCCCAGAAAAAAATGTTGACAACTGTTAATCGAGGATGTCAATATCAACACTGTACCTGTTCACAAGAAAAAGGAGCCGCCAACAATCTTTGCTGATAGAGCTGAGATAACATCAAGGGAAGTCAATTTTAACAGCGCATACTAGATATGGATTTATCTCAGGAAGATATATTCCTTGAATCAAACCATCCCCGTTTTCAAGGGCTTCAAACTCGAGCACAGAAAAACCAAATCACAACCCTTTTCCAAAACTTGTGAGATGTATCTTACTCCATTGAATTCAAAGGTGACTGACTATCAAACGATTCAACGCTACATGCAGTACCTGCAAAGTCTCGCTGAACAAGTCAACATGCCGCTGGATAGCATCACCTTGGACTTAGGCGCAGCAATCAATGCCTATTTGGTTCTCTGGAATAACCCTGTTTTGTTCAAAAACATAATCATTCGTCTTGGAAGCTTTCATTTCCTCAAGGAAAACTTTCAGGTGATTTTTTACCTCCTCATATAATCTAATGTTCTAACTGCTGCAACATATTGAAAGATATGTAATAATCACATGATTTTATTTTAGGTTTTGAAGTTATTCAAAATTTTCAATAAAAAACTATCCTGAAGATTGTTTGCTTTGATATCGTTTTAGGCAATTGGATCGCTTTTCGCAGGCTCCAGATTTGAAGATACAATTTATGAATCACCCCTTTGCACTTCTGGCAGCCTTCACGGTGTAATATCAGGATCTCACTACAACAGAGCTTGGTATATGCAAAGTACATTTTCTGAAGCATTAGAACGCCTTTTTCTGACAAGATTCTTAACAACAAAGAAACCTGAAGTACCAAGTAATTTGGATGATATTACAATGGAACAACTACCAGAAAGTCTTACTCTTGACGGAAACTTTCTCACAACCTATAAAGAATTTCGTGAATCTGCAAGACAAGGAGTGCTTGGAAAAACAGCCCGGTTTTGGTTATTATATATGAATCTAATGAAGTATCAAATTGTGGCACATACCGCCATCCAGGAAAACGATATCGAAACTCTGCTATGTTGCTGGAAAGCTTTTATTCCGATGTACTTCATCTTAAATAAGACAAATTACGCTAGGTGAGTTTGATGAAGCTGGGGCTTTTCTCTCTTTTTGCTATCAGAAAAAAAATCCTTAAATGAATCAAAGTGCTGTCTGGGTTAAAGATTTTTATTACATTTCCCACACACTTCTCTTTATTTCTAACAAAACTGCTCATCCTTTCAACATTGCTTTTTTTAAAACCCTTCAAACGTCCTCTAGACAGCCTGGTTACTTCCAGTTCCTTAGGAAACATAAGAAATCAATGGACTAAGCGTTAAATTCCATATTTTATTCTTGTTTATGTTCTTCCATTTTATATTAACACTTGCACGAACCAAACAGTTTAAGATAATACTTATATACATATATACAGATACAGATATACATATATCTCATGCTAGGTATGGTTCGTATTAAGTTTCGCAAATGGAAAATCTGAAAGAGACGAAGCCAAACGAGTACAATGAACTAATCAAGAATGGACTATCTAATCAAGCCCAGGATCAATATCCGTTAGCTACTGCCTGCGATCAAAGAGGAGAACAAGCCATCCATTGAGACGCTAAGACAGCAGGTACGAAAGAATTGTTTTACTAGTATCGTTATTAAGAACTAAAGTAAAGAGTTGCTTGTTCTTTCTTCGAATGATCTTTCCCAAGGAATGTAGGCAATTATATAAGATGTAGTTAAGCTTCATCATTTTTTATACTAGGTGGAGTCAGAGGTTACTCGAGCGACCACAATAATGTTACAAAATGATGTTTGAATCAGCCAAACCTTGCTATAATAACCAGGGAATTATCAGATATGGCTGGATTATCTCGAAAACAAGATTACAAACCACTGTGTCGTAAAGAAATAACAAAATCAGAAATTCATGTTACACAGGTTATAAACGTCTTCGAAAATGATTACTGGAGTCCATTCAGTGTGTTCTTAGAGGATGAAGATGTCCATAACCTAAGCTCTGGAAAAGTGTACGAAGGTGATAGCCAGAAGCTGCTGGATATGAAAAACCAGGGACAACTGTTAATAGATATTTTCATCAATGAACGAATTCGATCAGCAACAAAGCCCGACTTTATTCAAGCAACAACAGACAAAACGTAGAAAGAAAGATCACGCAAAAGAAGTTATCAGAGTCAATCGAGATATCCTTGGAAGACTCTTATCCATCTCATCGTTGCTCCAAAGTCCAATCCATTTCCAAATTGTTTTAACTTATCCATTGTGTCCGGCTCCACTGAGTTTGGCTTTTCCCGATGGAAAAAAGAGAAGTACAGCGAAAAGTAAACTACTCGATATCATTCTACCAACTTGCATCCCAGATTCTGGTGATCGAACATGCCATACCTTGATCGTTGATCTAATTGCACTCTTCAGAACAACACCTAAAGGGATATCAAACACATTTGAGCAGCTTATTGTCAGTGTTTTATCATCGTTATCAAAAGGCCACAACCACATTCATCTAGGAGATGATTGTTACCGAGACTTCAGCATTAAAGCTGGGAAAAGAGAGAACCGCAGTGTGTCAGAAAAGATCTTGATCAAATCGTTCAACACATTGGTGCCAAGAGATATAAATAGCTTTTACTCCAATGGTGAAAACAAAACCCAGCCGATAAAACTAACCTTTGAATACATCAAAGCCCACCCAAGGAAATGCCTTAGCATCCTTAAAAGCAGCAGTATAATCATGTCAGGTGATGAATTCTGCGGGAAAGTTACACTCTCTAATGTAATCAGAATGGATAACCTGGTATTTAATCAAGAAGAAGCAGACACGAAATTTGTTTTACATGCCTCAAATGCCTTGAAAGTGATGGCAATGTCTGCATCCGTTCACCATCAGGAGATACTGACATCTTGATGATTACTATTGGTTTGATCCCCGCTAGTCCTCGTGTTCTTGTTGACACGGGAAATGGTGACAACAGGAAAAAGGTTTGGCTTGATTCCATTCCATTAACAGCAGAGCAACAGAATGCACTGATTAGACTCCCAGCTTTTTCCGGAAACGATTCTGTTTCTGCTTTCTATTGGAAGGGCAAACAGCTATGATGGGACAAAATGGTGGACAAAGAAAAAGGCTCAACTGAAATCTTCACCAAACGTGGAGACACATGGAGTTTATCAGAGACTCAGAAGTCCGATTTCGAGATGTTTGTCTGTCATCTCTATTCCACTAAAAAATCGAAAGTGAACGATGCAAGGTATGCAATCATCGAGAAAAAGCACCTGAAGTCAAAACAAATGACAGATCTTTCACTGTTACCTCCTTGTCAGAGAACCTTACATCTACACTTAGAAAGAGCAAATTACGTTGCCAAAATATGGGAGTCAGCCGGCACAGCAATTGTTGATTTACCCATTCCTGCACAGCATGGATGGAATGAAGAGGGTAACATATTTTGGATGATATCTTTCCTGATGATAGAAACAACTACATGGCTGTGAAGAAAGATGATGAAGATGAAGATTTTGAGGACGATATTGAAGGTGACGTTTTCGATAACGAAGATGAGGATAATGATTATGATTATGGCTGTTATGTAGGAGAAGATAAGGACGATGAAGATTGAAATACCCCTGGAACTTAATGAGATTTTGATATAGTTGATATTTTATTGCTTTCTTTTGAACAATTATGTACTATTTTTACCTTGAAAAAATTCCTGGATTGGCCCAAATGATTGAACCAGTGGTTTCAACCCTTTAAACGAGCTCTAAAAGGCTAATACCTTTAAGTAAAGTGCCCAGGTTTGATTTCCTTGTGTCAAGGCTGTCAGAAAAAACCAAAAAATAAAGGAACAAAGGAAATCATAACCTCAAAAAATGTTTTTTAGTCTTTTTTTTTTTGCAAAAATCATAAAAAAGTGAGAAATTGTCCATTCTGGTCTGTAAAATGTCACTCAGTTAAGCTAAATTTCTGAAAATTTGCATACATGATTTAGAGTTATATATCAACACATTTGTAAAGTGTTATAAATATTGAGTCATTGGTTCAGAAGATATTGGACTTTCAAGTAGCCTACCCAAGGCTAGAAAATCTTTATCCTAACTGTTATCGACCATTAAAAGACCCCCTATAAAATACTAAAAGGACCAATCTTTTCCATAAACCCCATAGATTCATGATTACTACAAATTAGAGTGATGAAAAATCGATAGGGGAATTTTTCCATCCAAAGGTGGCGTCACGATGATTTATCGCCTGGTCTAAAACCGAGGGTCAATTTTTTTTTTTTAAAGACTAACTGATTTTCGAGTTTTGTGAGAAAACATTCCAGGAGTTGTAATTGTGTGCATATATTGGTATCATTACTTCTTGCAACTTACATTATCATGCAAGTCCTAATACTTTCAGAAAATTAAAAGACTTTTTTTACTAGGAAAAATTAAAAAAAAAATGCTTCCAGAATTCGCTAACTTTTGATGAAATTCGATGAAAGATTACCCCCGTCTTTATTGTTACACATGATACAATTCGGACCAAAACAAAACTAAATCCTTAGAAAGTTTTTGTTAATAACGAAGAAAGAAATGTTTATCTGTCTAAAGAGTTTTGTCAAATATTAATGGAAACGTAACAGGTAAGAAAAGAATTACTTGCTAAATGGAAAAGCAAGGCTTGAACGATAAAATTTTTTTGTTTAGATTGAGTAGACGCTGAAAGGTCATAAGTTCGTTTTAAAATGTTATTTCAACTTTGAAAAACAAATCTGCTGTTCAGTTGTACGATTCCTGTACCGATAAAGGCTATCTTTTACAATATTTTTAAGTTATTTTATTTTTGTTTTAAGGTTTCTGATATCAAGTGGATGATAAAAATCGTGTCGTATGAGAAATCTAGAAACTTTTCAAATGACAAAGGTTCAGCTTACAAGTAACCTTATAGAAGTACACAAGAAGCATGACATTACTAGCAATGATTGTAAAAGTGATACCCAATGATGAATATGCACACTCTGACAGACGAGAAGATATAAAAGTTTTTGGCCATCAGAAACATTATTGCCACTTATTACAAACGTTTTAATTCAGCATCAACAGAAACTTTATAGACTTTACAAACATTACCGAGTAATATGCAATATACAGTCAAACAACCAACCAGAATGGAAAGATCAGAATCCTTACTTATAGAATTCTTAACTATGACAATTCTTAATTATAAGAAATATTGTAATGTGCAGTATTTTATTTTTAGTTTAAAGCTTCAATTTGTTATATAAATTCGGCATTCCTTACCCCAAGTTTGGTAGAAAACAAGGTAGAAAACCATCGAAAGGAATATTTTTCAGTGATTAATCTTTCCAAGATATCTTTTCTTTAATATCCCCTACTCGATGGCTATGATTATTGCTTTATTCATGTTTTGTTAATAGTGGCTCGAAAAATGTTATCACCTCTTGGCAAGGACTTTCTTTCCATAAGTTAATGAAAGGACATCTTTTATTCACATTCATATCAAAACGGTTGGAATGATTCTAGTGGGGTGAAGAGGTAGTTACTAAATTTATGAAAAATACTAGCTCACGTAGGGGCAAAAAAGCAGAAAAAATGGAAAAACATAGTACTGATTTTTGATTGATTAAACAGTGAGGATTCTAGTCTTTGATCAAGAAGTGTTGCCCAAAAAAGTTATGGAGATAATTTTTTGGCTCTACTATAATTCTGTTTCTGTTTCTCTTGATTAAAGTAAGGATTTAAGTCTTAAAGCGTGCATTTTAAGTATTCCCCTTCTAATTCCATGATTTAACAAAAAATTTGGCCTCTGGTTTGGCCTCCAGTCCGCAGGTGCCAAAACCTGTTAGTCAAGTACGCCATGGGTTGACAGAATGAATGAAAAAATCCACGCTCAGACAGCTCCTAACCTTCATGCTTTGATTCAACATCACGAATCTAAAAAACATTAATACACTGAGGAAGCTATGTATCAAGTGCCCAATAAGCCCCAGTCGGGAATAGCAAATACCAGCAATAGAAAAACATAGCTTCACCTACACCAAACTCAATTAAATTTAAACCCTTAAAAGTCGTTGAATCTGCAGTCATATTGGGAAACAATACCAGAAACAACAACACCACAAATCAAAATAATTAAACCGCGAAATCCATTAGTTCTGAATCCTCAATTGCAAATTTTTACCACACTACCAATACAGTAAAGATACAACCTGTATAATAAGTAAAGTTACTGTAGAGTACCAAATCCAAAATAATGGCACAACACTCCTCCCGCCTCCTGACAAAGGCCAAGAAAATTGCTCCTGTAACAAAGCAACAAGAGAAACACAATTTTGGTTAGAAAATATTTTAAGGGCAGATAGTTTCGAGGGCATTAACTTTCCCGTATCAAAAAAGCTGTGAAATTTTTAACAAAAACTTTCAAGTTTGGCAATTTACGGAAATTTTGTGGAAAAAACTTTTGCGAATTCAAAATAAATTTCGTATTCATATGAAAAAACTTTTCACGAATTGGCAAAATAGTAGCGAAAATTATTTTGTTAAAACGCATCTTAGGTCCTTAGTGCATTCAAAACTGGATAAAGTAAACTAGGTTAGGCTTATGCAAGTGCCATGTAGCCGCGTTTTTCAAGAATGACAAGTTGTTAATACAAGATCAAAGTAGACTGAAAGAAATATTTGAATTGCCCACGTTTGAGTTATCACCTTATGGTTTGTCTATCTACCGTAAGGATACAAACACTGGTTTTTACGTTAACTTTCATCGTTATGTACCCTGGTCTCACCGTGTGTCAAGGATACGAAGTCTTGTGTCACGTGCTTCCTCTATTTGCAATAAAAACAATCTTAATTCACAGTTAGAAATAAATTAAGAAGTTTGCTTCGTAGAATGATATTCCCAAGCGCATTACCAATTCTATTGACAGTAGAACATTAACTAAGAAAGAGAAAGTGAACGACAATGACGATAGCAAAAGTGATACCGTTTTAATATATCTTAGAACCTTGTATTTTGGTGAAGAAGGAGCATCTCTGATTAAGTCCTGCATACAAAAGATCAAAAATAATTGTGTAAAAGATCTAAAAACTTTATTTAAAATTCTTTTCGTATCACAAAAGTTGAGTTCTATTGTAACAATAAGGACAAAACATGTTTAAATTGCCAATCAAATATAGTTTACAATTTTGTTTGTCCTGGCTGCGGTTCTAGCTATACCGGTAAAACTGAAAGGACGCTCTTCGAAAGAACTTTAGAGCATGCCTGGTCAAGTAACGAGACTGTCATCAAGCAATATCTAGATAGCTGCAGTTGTATTACTAGATTCATTAGTAGATTCCACAATATGTCACCCTCATTGTTTTTGGACGTTCTTCATGATAATAATATGGACCAGCAAGGTTTTTTTTGTTTTGAGCTAGTTAAAAGCAAAACCAAAATTATTGACTGCCATCCAAACTGGAATATTCTTCTGTTTGAAGAAGCATTGAAAACAAAAGAATTCAAGCCAGATCTAAACTCAGGTCTAAAGATCTCAACTCTGGTCTAAACTCTAAGATCTAGAGCTTCTAAAGAATTACGTCTCTTTTGACGCTAAGTAGTTTATTATTGTAATTAGCCTTTATGTTGCTAGTAGTAACAAGGTTTTTTCATAAATCTGTTACATGTACAATTAAATTTTATCCACTCTAATGATAGCTTTGTCTATTTTGTATTTGTCGTTTGGTTGAAATTACTAAACTCTTCAGAATGCACCTATTTGGACTAAGTTTCGTTTTATACTTTTTGAAGCTATCTCATGGATCTGAGGTTTTCCCATCTTTTTCAACTTTACCTGATATTTGAAAATTCCCCCATGTTGAACAAAACCACGTGGGTTCATTCCTAATATGTTCATAGTGATGGTCATTTATGTTGCTGCATTTAGTATGTACCTAGAAATAACAGATATCACAGCATATAGCTTAGTGATCATCTTCCACATTTCTCTTGCAAATGCGGCGTGGAAATGACACTTTTTGTTTATTTTGCACGGCTAGCTCTCAAATGTTTAAGAGTTCAGAACACTCACTAAATTAGTCAGTTAGCGTAGACTAAAGCTAAAGATCAATGAAAAAACAAGACAAAAAAACTCCAAGTAATAACTGTTTTGGCCTTGCTAACATCTGCTATGTATGTTAGTATCGATTCTATTCATCAAATTCTTCTTCCTTAGCTTTTAGTGTGTCCAGGTCTGCCTCATCATCAATTGCGAATATTATTTGGTAAAGCTGGGTCATACTGTTAAAAGTATGGAACCAGCCATTTTTATTGACAGCGTTAAGTGTGCCGTGTACGTTGGCAAAGCAAAACTCGATGCCGCAGTCTGGCGTGAGGGCAACATACTTCGAAGCGTCATTTCGTAGGTCGAGTCGATATTTTGTTAGTGATGGCTGGAAATTGATATTTTTTTCCTTGACTTCTTTCCATAACCTGTAGAGAGTCTCTCCTTGAAGCACTGCATTTTGAATTTTACTATTGTATTGAAGGCCTTCAATTTCTTGCTAAAACGTCCAATTCTATGGCATTTGTTGCTATTTTCTTCAACTAGTTCTTTTTCCAGACCAGTCCGCTGGACAACAGCAACTACCAGGTTATTCTGGTCTTCCTGTTTCATTTTGCTCTTTCTTCAGGCCAGTGATAACCATGCATGGTTGAGGAGAGTGTGATTCAAGGACGTCCACCCTTACTCTCAACAGAGATGAAGTTATTTCTGAGACATAATGATCACCTTCTGAAATTGTAAAGCTGCGTTCGAGACGTATAACACCTTTCTCGAGGAAAGAGACTATTTCTGAAAGCTATTTGATTTAGTAGTTCCGAAGAATCTCCCTCCTCTCTAGAGCACGTATTTTGTTTTCCAAATCTTTGAGATTTGTGAATTGCTTCGATGATGAATCGTTTGTGTTTAATTTTGACGAGTTATCTGCTCCTACAACGAATGGGCTTAAGGGAAGTGATTGCTGGAAGCTTTTTCCCACCCTGCAAAAATGCGCATAAAATGCATCTTAAATGCATGTTGGAAACGATCTTAGATGCGCATCCTAAATGTTTTAAAGTGCAAGAATTTAAAGTGCATTTTTCAAAACATCTTGAATGCGTCTTAAATAAAGCATATTAAATGCAAATTTCTAAATATATTTCAAATGCGCTTTGGATAATATGCATTAAGTGCATCTTGTATTATCATCTTGAATGCACATTCATATAGTCTTAGAGTGCAAGAATTGATCGCACATTTACCAAAATGCATTTTATACATCTTAGATTATATTTCTCAAATATACATTGTCCTCCACATTTCAAAAACATCGCAGAAAAACCTCATTGAATGCATATGATGACTGATAATATTAAATGATGACTAATGACGGGAAACGATGAATGATAATATTAAATTTATGCCATATTTATAAAATCTGCCATACTTTACAAGCAATAAAACACAATTGTACAATCTCCAATATAGATATATTTTATCTTATAAGATAACTAAATAAAATGAGAAATGAATACACACCTAACCTCAGGATTATTTACTTTAAAGTTAGAAATTTTCGTGTCCAGAAATTTTGATAAAAGAGCTTCAAATTCACAAACTTAAATCCCTACAACATAAAATTTTCAACACCTGAATGAAATCAGTTTAAAATTTGGGTTTCTAAAATATAATAAAATATATAGTCAATATAGAATGTCTGTTATCACAAAAATCAGAAAGGAAAGGTATTTAGGAATTGTGTGTATTTTGAAATACTTTTTTCTAAAAAGCTATTTGTCATATATAATTAATAAATCCTTTTGATAAATCACTTTGGTGAAATCAAGAAACCAGAAAACATGCAGGGAACATATTGAAAGGTCGTGTATAACTCAAAATAAGTATTCAGAAAGTTTTTATATTAAGTTTTTATGTTTTTATATTTCGACTCAGTAACTTTGGAATAGTTGATTTCGATCATAAAAAGTTACTTGTAGTCTTGACAATCAGAGTAATAATCATTTTTTACCAGCCGAAATCAGTTCCTTCGCTTGCTTGGAGCGTGAGAATATCTTCTAGTTTTTACAAATACTACAAAATGTTACACTGGGTTGTTCAGTCTTGTTCAATGCACCAGGCGAAAGTTGGATCTCTGATTAACTTCTTAGAGGCTTTTCTGTCAGACGGGTCGCCAATTATTCGTTTCGTAATTTGCCGTTTTGACTTTTTCGATTTTATCGCCCAACTTTTGTTATCGAGTGATTCCATGATTTTATCTGCCCGCGGCGACCGCCAAACCAAAGGCGCATAACAAATGATAAAGATATGAAATGATAAAACAGGTATTGCCCAGCACTTATCTACTACCCTTTAACGGTGCTAAAGCTTAATCTTTAATTCATTTTGAAACTCAATCTTTGGAAAATTATTTATATATATTTTTTGTGTGTTTGTCTTGTTTCATTAAGATTGGTATTACTGTAGATTTGATATCTCAGAATATTAAATTCTATTTCAATAAGAAAAACACAACTATAGGGCTTGTATTGATCAGATACTGTAACTCTTTGCTTACCAACTTTGCTGGGCAGTTCTTTAATAATCTTCTTATGACAACTCACTCTTTAATAAAAAACAGTAGTAGCTAAAAGTGCCTGGAAATAACCTTCGATAAAGTAAATGAGAGGACAGTTTTTCAATTCTGTTATGAGAAACACTTTAAAGTAACAATGTCAAGTGAGCTCAAACAGCAAGTCAAAGATAGGTTTCCATAGGTAAGAATCATTACCTCTATATTAAACATTGTATTATTCTTGTTTTCATCATTTGATTGCATCAGGTCAGGGTGTGTATTTCCTGAATTTTGAATACTGCAGACAGGTAAACATTGATTGAAATCTCAGCGTCGACTAAATCAAACCCTCAGCATCTACGTAAGAAAACTCATGTTTTATAACTTCTTGTCATAAATTAAATTTAAAAGATAAAGGATATTAATGAAATTATAAATTAAAGCTGCAAAACATCATATCAAAGGACAGTGTAGTACTGTAGCATTTAAAATTTCGATACACAACTTCTAGCCACAAAAAAATTAACAATAAACTTGAATAAACAAAAAAGAAAATAGACTAATGCAAAAAAAAAATAAAAATCTAGCAATAATTATATACTGAAAAGAATTTTTGTGTATCAATTTATTTTAATTAATAAAGTTTAACCAATAGAAAAGAACAAAGGGTAAACTAAATACTTAAAACCATTCGGTTGTATATTTTCAGAAAATTTAATTCAAATTTAACAATATATCTAATAAAAAAGAGCCTGATTGAAAAGTGGTATCAAAAATCCTGATTTTTCGTCTTTCCGTGACAGAAATTATCTAATGAAGGAAAGAGTTTTATGATATACTTCCTAGTCTTAACAATTAGGTATTGGTAAACTATAATCACTTGATTTCATTGACTAACTTCATAAAAAGAATTTTTGCAAATCATTTTCACTCATAACTTTTTAGTTTTTTATCATTCCTTCAGTGAAATGGCTGTTTTGGGCTGCTGGTTGCCTATGAATAATCCTAGCCAATATGTTTTCCCATCCAAAAACTGCCTAATTTTTATTACATAATAACAGTTATTATATAAAATAACAGATATTATATAATAACATTTGCAAGAAAATTTCCATTATGGCGGCACAATTGCAAATTTAGCTACTGATTTCCTTTCGTGACAGGAGATATTTTTCAATCTTGCCCAAAAGTAGCATAAACCAGCACTATGTAAGAATGATCAAATATATACTTGAAGTTCTTTCCCTTTGTTTCTCAAACCAACGTAAATATTTATATAATTAAAAACTCACAATTATGGTAACTAGCAGGTCTATAAATAGAGAAGTTTTTTTAATTTTTAATTTTACCAAATTATAGAGAATAACTTTTGTAGACATACCCACATACTTTAATTTTTTGATACTTCCTGGATAAAAAACAAATGAAATGACTTTTACTACCATGAAATAATACAACAGAAAAACTTTAGTACATTTAACAACAAAAAGTTTCAAAAATAAGAAAAGAAACTTTAACTTCCTCTCAAAATAGAAAAATAAGGGTGGGAAAACGTACAGAGAAAAAGTTTCGGCAGGGAGTTTCATGGTTCCGGATTTTTGGTCATATACGCGAAAAAAGTCTTCAGGGAAAAAGACTGACATGCAAATTCACAGTCCAACAGGAGAAGGTTAAATATGGTTTAAATAATTCTCTGATTTATTTGTTAAAATTCCAAAATTACTTTATAAAAGACAAAATTCTTAACAACTTGAAACCGCAATTGTTTTATTCCTACCGAAATCCACTGTTCCGCTAATGCATTGTAAAGATGATTTACCAGTAAGGTGAAACAGATTTTTTTAAAGACTAAACACACCTGCAGCTGTAAAGATTAAATTGGTCTTTTTATTTTTTCTCACGCACAAAATTTTCACCGCAAAAATTTCACCTTGTAAACTGATATATATTAAATGTTAGCTAACATAAATATGAAATATGAGAAAGGGTCAAATATGCTTGAAAGTTTAATTAAGGCACTCCCAGTGTTGATATCCTTAAATTAATTCACAACCAAGAAACGAGAAAGTAAAAACGAAAAAAAAGAAAAACAGAAATGTTTGGCCTACTTCTAGTACACCGGCTCCTTGAGTTTTAGCACTCAGGAAAGAGATGATGTAAAGGGGGATAAAAGAGATAAAAGAGTGAAGAGATATGATCCATGCACATGAATAATTTGACTCTCAAGTAGTGTGATCCTATTTTAAGTAGGACTGGTGATGGTGGAGGCAAAAAATCAGGATTTGGCTAGAGTTTGGTCAAAGCAGAAAAAACAATGAGACAGTGAGAGACTATTTTTTTGAACATTGAAGGTGTACCATCTGACTACTGTAATCAACTAGCTAGTTAGCTAGCTACACATGAGAGACATAAAACTGTAAATATATACTTAGGGGCCGATTATATGGAGATTTTCAACCCGGGTTGAAATTTCAACTCAGTATTACGGGTTGAGATTTCAACTCGCTTGGATAGTGAATCACATTAAGAAAGTATCTTTCGATTACATGTAAAAATTTCAACTCGGTATCAAGAGTTGAAATTTCAACTCAGATCATACAACCCGGGTTGAAATTTTCAACTCGGTATCGCGGGTTGAAATTTGACATGTAATCACAGGTTGAATATCTCAACCCAGGTTGAGCATACTGAATGTGTGGATGCACTTTCATAAAGTGCAAATAGAAATCACTCGATGCATTCATTTATATCTCTGTAATTTTTTTTCCTGGAGTGAGAACTGGATCATTTACTACCGAAATAAACACTAAGCAAATGGAACAGTTTTATTCTCACCAGTTGGTAAGTTAAGATAAAACGATTAAGTTAAGGATAGCAAAATGATCAGAAAGTGGAATTGTATGCAGAATGATCAGATTCGAGGCTTTTATATTTGAGAGAGCAATAGAAGGTCTTTCCAAGATCTTATATTTAGTTTCAACCCGAGTTGAAAAACATTTCAACCCGGGTTGAAATTTACATATAATACAAATATTTTCAGCGCGCGATCCCGAGTTGAAAATTTTCAACCCGGGTTGAAAATCTCCATATAATCAGCCCCTTAGTTAACTGTTTTTCCAGTTCAGAAGCCTAATTTTCATATCCAGTAATAACTGAGTAAGATAATAAAAACACTCACATACCTTCATTTTGCTTTTCATGTTCATTTTCTTCAGTGTTGACAGCTTGAGA
>JANSTP010280590.1:5000-18882 GCA_025330745.1 Cladonema radiatum | reverse complement strand
TATTATTATTATTATTATTATTATTATTATTATTATTATTATTATTATTATTATTATTATTATTATTATTACTATTAGATTAAATATGTAGATATATTAATTAGCCTAATTATGGGGACTTTAAAGAAGATTCAATGAGATATTCACCTATTGAAAAACTTGCTGCGTTCTTGAAGTCGGCGCCATCGGATTCAGGGACAATTTTTAAGCGATTATTGCTTTCTGTACTGTGTATATAATAACCTGGATAGTCGACGGGCTCAAATGCAGTATAGCTAGGAAAAAATTTATCTTCATGTCTGTAAAACGAGGCCTGTCTTTTAAATTCTTCACTTTCGTCAAGTAGATGGGCATGCATATCAAAATCAACTTCATGTCGGTAGTACCTTTGACCATCTATTGATTGGAATGATACTGTGCATGTTCCATATAAACCTGTGAAAAAAATAAAAAAATTAAAAAAGAAAAATGAAGCGCCATTTTTACATTTTTCTTCTTAAAAAGCATTACGCCACCTGTTGCATTTTTTTATTGTTTTTCATTGTATCTCAATAATTCGGAGGATGATTGTGAAAGTATTATAACTAAATTTTTCATTACAAGAACACGAACATGATGACTTATTGTATCCCTTCAAATGTTAACTCAATGCAGATATGGACAATATTGAAATCTGAAAATCTGAATGTTTATTCAGTTTTACATACTTAGATCATAAGATATTGGTTTTATTTACAACGAATTTTTCTGCCAAATTTGCAGTGCCAAAAATAATCGAATCGAAAATTGTACAGGTAACATCAAAAGACCAAACAACATTTCCTTCCCTTTTTGATAAAATACTTGATCCCCTTTCTTTTGCTTTTTATTCACTTGAAAGGAACTTAACACTTAAATGTAAAATTCTTTTTTTAGGATACTTTCCAACCACAAAAAGTTTATTTTTTAAATGACCTCCGTTTTGAGAAAACGGACTCAGTAAAGAACGGTAATAAAATGATTTCTTCTGTTTCTTAGCAAAATTTTTGATCTTTTTATATATTTTAAGGTATTATTTAGACAAGTAAAGACTATGTAAAAATCATACCTGGAGTGATTTTAAACAACTAGGGTAGCAGCAATCGTAAGTTGTTTAAGAAGGCTAAAATATTTTGAAAATATCGGACTTTTTCTGGAATTCCTGGTGACACTGGCAACAGAAGTTTTTCGAACATCATTTTGCTGTAATAAACCTACTAGAGTATACTTGTGTTGAGGAGCAAAACTTCAAGGCACTATGACTTCTACATAAGAAATGAAGTGCAAAAAGGTTTTGAAATCCATTGGACACTGCCCCCCCCCCCACCTAGTAAACAACGTAGGCAAAACTCCCAGTAAACAGGGGATTAACTGCTTAACATAGCAAGCTTCAAACCAAACTGTTCCCCAAAATGAATCGTTTCAAAGCCTTGAATAGACAAGCGTTACATCTGTACCTACGAGGAATCTCAAGCCGATTAATAAAGAAAGTTCTAAATCGAACCTGTAAATTTTTATTTTTTTCTTCCTACATGCTTACATAAATACAAGGAACACACAAATACAAACACAAGAAATCACGCTAAGGATATACTTTTGTAGTTGTATATCTATAAAAAAGAACATATATTGTAAAATAATTTTCTTCTGTTTTGATGTTTATAGAGCATATTAGAGGCCATTGTTTTAGTCGGGGTGTTACATATACTAAAATATTATTGGTTATTTTTGGTTTCATATAATACCTTTTTTATGCTCTAATTGTTTTAATGTTTCTAACATTCCGCTTAGATTCAGAATTTTCTATTTGATTTAGAAGGGAGAATCCATGAAGCAGTAAGTTAAAAGAACTGTTCTCGCCATTATCAAACACTTGTGTGTCATTACCAATAAACATTTCAAACATTTTGTCTATTGAGCCAAAACAAGGACGTTAATTCAAAAGGGTAAAATAACAAAATATAATAAGTCATTTTTGTATACAAAGATTTGTAGTCAAACTTCATGAATCGTCTGCTATACTAGCAACTTTCCAGTATATGTTTCAGTAGTTTATATTGTCCAGAAACAACAAACAGAAAGAAATAGAAAGTGAGTCTCAGTTACAAAAGAAAAGTAATTACCTGGAACAATCTTGAATTTATTGTCACCTGGACGTATTTTAAGTCGGTTGTTTCCACTGGGAGCAATAGTACGATCAGGCTTGCTTTTCGATCTCGCAACTACTACTTCCACTATGAAGTAATTAAATATAAGCGCTGTTAACTCTATCGCCACATTAGCCCAAGTCACACTGAGTATTATTTCATTTAAATGGATTATTTTAATATTTTCAAAGCCTTCAAAATGTATTTCGTTTATGAAATTTTTTATCAAATAACACGTAAATACAATACTGAGAATCAATATTTGTCATATTAATCAAAATTTTATAATTTAAGCCATTTTCTATTGTTTCAAAAAAAAAATTGAAATAAGCGATTTAAATTACAGAATCCTCAGTGTAACTTCGGCAATTATCATCAATAAAGAAAAATCTTTGACATTCATTTACTTTTTGATATTAGGATCTACTACTGTTCCATAATTTAGGTATTACATAAGTCTTGGGAAATCAAGAAAGGTGGCAAACCTGCAAAACCTATAGGACTAGATGTACCCAAAGATAGACCCAGGAACGAAAGGCTATTTAGGCCCCACATTAAGCAGATTTTTAAAATGTCAAAAACCTCCATTAAGTCATATTTTACGGGTGTAGTATTCAGTTTTCACGTTAATTGATTTTCATGTACTTCAATTCTGAACAAAGTAGATCTAAATTTCGTGAATTCGTGTATTCCTTCTTTACTACTCTCTGTATGAACGTTGTCAATGAGCTTTCGCCAGCTTTCAACAGTTTTCCCTGTACTGCCATGTTTCAAATTGCTCTTAGGAAGAGTTTATAGTGGCAAAATTTTCTTTACTGAAAACGTTTTATTCAAGATATTAATATTATTAAAAATATTTATGAGTACGATCTCCATCCTTAAGAACATGCAATTTTGTGCAATTTTTGCGTAAAAATGTAACCAAAGAGCAAACATTTGCTAGTTTCATAACAAGTCTCTATCGATGCATATACCAGATCTATAAGCTTTTAATATTGACCTCTCTATAACTCGAGCCTCTATAACTCCAATCTCTCCTTAACTCGAACAAATTTTATTGTCCCATGAAACCCGAACATTAGAGATTCATCATTCTATAACTCAAAAGTCTCTTTAATTCGGGCAAAAATTTAAGTCTCCTGGAGTTCGAGTTACAGAGAGTCTTACTCGGTCTCTAGTCCCAGATTTTCTGTCAGTGCTTGAAATAGATAACAACTTAAATATTACTCGTTTATGATGGCAAAAATTTGGTCCTTTTGATATTGTAGTAACCAGGATCCTTTTATATTTCAACTTGATTCGGACGACAAATCCATAATTTTACCCCGGTGTCGATTGACATCTCATTATCATAAGCTATATAGCTTAAAAACATTATAGTAAAACTGCTAATCTTCAATATGAACTTCATTTTGTCTTGCGTTTTTGAATCCTCAATAAATATTTGGCGGCCCATTGCCAGCTTAAGTCCCCAACATTTAAGGTTGCATTGCCTAGTTGCTTTCACTTTCTAACAAAAAAACATTAAGGAATACTGATTTGTGTTTTGAAGTTAATGGCGACATTATGAACACAAAACTTGAATGCAATTAACTATGCTGATTCACAATGTGTAATTTTTATAACCATGTGTATTCAACATAAATATATAACCACACCAGTAGCCATAACAGACAGGGAAATAGCTACAACAATTCGATTTTTTACCTAACTTTAAATTTTATTGATGGACCATCATCTTGACATGATTCAAAGAAAAAATCCATCTTGTACATTTTTTGCAATTTTTTCTAGGTCACGTGACATGCAAAATTAAGCTTTTCGGTCAGAAAAATTTTTTTTGTTCCCAAATTTCAAAAATATTTTTACTAGTTAAAAGATCATTAAAATCGTTTCAAAAAATAATAAAAAACTGAAGGTTGCAAATGCAGCCGTAAGACTGTATTACGAAATTCAACTAAAAGGAAAACCGGGGGTCAAAATTAAAAAATAATACAGTCCATACGAAGTTGTTCCTACGTTTCATCATCAAAAAGTATTTGTAATAATAAAGAAGAAACAGAAAGCAAAGTTTTATTCTTAATAAAAAAGTATTGCATGCTGAGATTGTCAAAACTGAGAAATAAATGCTTAAAAGTCCATAGCAACAACCCCCGTCTTAACAGAATATATTCAAAAAAATTCTATTTTGCCAGCGAAAAAGCTACCAAAACTACTACTACTACTACTGCTACTACTACTACTACTACTACTACTACTACTTCAACCTATTGCAGGCAATGATGACCAATAAAATTAATCTCACTCTTACTAGCTTGCAGTACAAAACCCTTTTCTTTTTTTCTTTAAAAGATGTAATAATTTGGAATAACTCTTAAGACCTTTTACGGACATCAATCTGAATCACTAGAGCCATCGCTATCACTGCCCGAAGGAAATTATAATAAAAGCTCCTATTCACCACTACTTGACAGTTTCTTTTGAATTTCTGATGAAAAAACATTATCTTCCCTTTATTGCGAGTTGCTTGTCTGTCCTAATATTTCGTTCGCGCATATTTTAATAATCGATTCCATTGTTTTTGCATGCGGTTCTACACTTTTTTGATTTTTCGACCAGAGAGATATAAGATAGTGAAAACGGTGAAATATTTTCTTCGTCATAACAACGTAAAAATGTGTCCGCTATAGAGAGATGTCCGGTAAATAGAGGTTGTCACAAGTCTTTATACCTTTTATGAATACCAGAAATTTTAAATTTTGTATGCCCAGTGGGTACTGTAAAGCAGAAACTGCAGAATAATGAAAAAGCCATTTTCTAGAAGAGAAAAAGAGTGAAGACAACAAGTTTGAGTTGTAAATAATCACTGTAAAAGTTGAATCAAACATGACCTTTCGATTTCCATGAACTGATTTAAAACGTGCACAAACCATAGCACTGACCGCCCAGAGAAAGGCGTAAACCGTGGTCTAGGTTGCAGGCTACAATCTCATACAAAGTTCAATTTTTACAGTCTATTTTTATAGTCCGTAAATCTTGATATCTTTACAAAAATAAAAATTTTTTTATTCAAATAAAACTTTGGCCTTTCCACTATGGAAATATCTTTCTTCTTAGTGGCTATAAACAAACGAAACCTAAAGCTATCGTCTGCTATATACGTATTTTAAATGTTTCAATATAAGTTCGTCTCAAGTCATATATCGCCCGATCGCGAGAAAATTATGCGTTTTGGAGAGGTGACTGCCGCATGCGATTATCACTGTAAGGAGATTACACTGTGCAACATTAAAAGAATCGATAGAGGCCCTTTTAAATCGTAGCAGCACAAAGAAAAAAGAAGAAGAAGAAGAAGGAAAAACAGTAATTACAAAGTGAACACAATAGGTTCTGCCCTTCTAAAAATAAACAGACCTGAATAATGAATAAATAAATAAACAAACAAACAATGAATTATACTGAAAGTAGGGGCAACAGGATTCTTTCACTCTTTCTTATAAAACCAATAGTAGCTTGCAGAACAGCTTTAATTGCATTTCTAGATAAAAAATCGCTACCATAAAGAAAAAATGATACCTTTTGCGAATCATCAAGATTATCAAAGTGAGGATACAGCAGAGAAGCCTTTTCTTTCTTTTATTGTTCCTTATACAATAAAATATTCTTTGATCATAGATGATGACAATCCGAAAAATATTTTTCCTTGAATGAAGAGTAACAATTTGGCAAATCATTTTTGCACATTTCTATTACCAGATTCATTTGATCTACAATGGGTTAAAGCCAATTTTTTGCTCTATTTTAGATTTTACTTTTATGTATTACGCAAGCAGCCCAGATGAACTCATTGTATTCTTATATCAGTTAAATTTTAGCTGAGAAAAAATTTGAGCTATTCTCCCAACTTGCCGAGTTGCGATTTGTGGACATTTCGAATTTCGCGATTTTTCCAATATCACCGAAATTACGAAAACTGCTTTTTATGACTTTTTTGACTAGCTATTCTTATTCGGAGGCGATATAAAACTGGGTGTACAGTAGACTAGATCTAGTCCATTCTCCAGAGCCAGAAAACGCAGTAATTGTTATATCGGCAAAATAGGGAAAATCAGGAAATTAGGTATCTCGGCATATCGCAACTCGGCAAGTTCGGAGAAAGTTGGGAGAACGCAACTGTCGGATCAAATTTTGCTAGGCTGAATTTTTACTAGTCTAGGTGCGCAGTGGTGACAGCTTAATTATTATTTTAGATTACACTTGGCTTACGGTAACTCGAACACTCGGAAACTCGAACTACTCGGTAGGTCGAACTTTTTTTTCGATCCCTTGAACCATAAAACGCCTTTCAGAAACACTCGAAAACTGGAACATCTCAGTAGGTCGAAATTTATTCAAGGTCCCGTGAAAGTTCGAGTTATGGAGAGTCGACTGTATAAGATAATAAAAGACAAATTACCTCTTCACATAAAGATAGGAATTGTGGTTTTATGCAAAACTCTTTCCGCGTAAAAGACAGAGATGGAAACGAGGAAAGTTCGATGTTTTGAAAGCACATATTTTCTTTATATTGGATGTGTGTTGATGAATAGTATGTTGATTATTAGACCAACAAAGTTGCGACCAAGAAATGAGCAATTTGCTGGAGAATCCAAAACATTTGAAAATATATATTCGAAAATGTAAGGCGCTTCGTTTTTGAACATTTTAAAAACCACTCCAGAAATAATGGGAACATTTCAAAATAATTGTCATTAATTCGAAGAAGAATGATATTATTCCATTTAAAAGAGCGAAACCTGAGCTATCCGTAATAGAAATCATGCCATTTCAAAACATTTTATGTAGAAAAAAGATGCCTATCCGTATATGATTTCAAAACGAAAAATCTAGTAGAAAACGTCTCGTCTTTCAAAACTTCTAGTAGAAACATGGTCTAACGTGCAAGTCACCTTTCCAGTCGTGCTAAGGGTTTATCAAGCTCGCATAGGGTATCATATAAATACTGTCTTTTCATTTTACCTCTTCCTTTTACAACGTATACAGAAAAGCAGGCGTTTTAAAGAAAAAAGGTTAAAGAAAAAAGCTCAAACTTTTAAAATTCACATAGAAAACCCTTGTTTTGAAAAAAAGCCTGATTCGAATAATTAGGACAGACAAGCAACTTGCAATATATGGAAGGTAATAATTTTTCATCAGAAATTCAAGAGGAAGAGTCAAGTAGTGGTGAATAGGAGCTTTTATTATGATTTCCTACGGGTAGTGATAGCGATGGCTCTAGTGATTCAGATTTGTGTCCGTCAAAGGTCTAAGAGTTATTCCATTTTATCAAATCCTTTATTTCTCTGGGATATAAAGAAAAGGGTTGAGTGCTGCAAGCTAGCAAGAGTAAGGTCAATTTTATTGGTTATCATTGGCTGCTTGCCATAGGTTAAATTTGAGTCATTATTCAACGAAAAATAATGATTTAGTATACCTTAGTATACTTTAGGTAGTAGTAGTAGTAGTAGTAGTAGTAGCTTTTTTAGTAGCTTTTTCGTTGGCAATATAGAATTTTTTGAATAAGTTCTCTTGAGACGGATTTTGTTGCTATGGATTTTTAAGCGTTTATTTCTCATTTTTGTCAATCTAAAGCATGAAATACTTTTTTGTTAAGAACAACACTTTGTTTTTTGTTGATTCTTTATTATTACAAATACTTTTTGATGGTGAAACGTAGGCACAACTTCGTATGGAGTATTTGTTTTTTTCAAATTTTGACCCCCGGTTTTCCTTTTATATAAAATTCGCAATACAGGCTTACGACTGCATTTTCAACCTACAGTGTTTTGTTATTTTTTGAAGCAGGTTTAATGATCTTTTGATTGGTTTACAAATTTTTGAAATTTGGGAAAAACAATATTTATCTGATCGAAAATCTTATTTTTGCATGTCACGTGACCTAGAGAAAATTTAAAAATATGTACAAAACGGAATTTTGCTTTGAATCAAAGGTTTAAAATTTAAGGCTTAAAGGTTAGGCAGAAAGTCGAATTGTTAGAATTGTTTCCCTGTCTATAATTTAATTGACTTAAAAAAAGTGGCGGCACAAGACCTCATGGCGCCCGAGGGCGAAAACGAGCTTTCGTGCCCCTTATTGCTTTTTCGTTTTTTTAATTTATTCTGAGAATAATAGCCTGGCCCTCACGTCAGGTCACGCGCCCGGAGAACTGCTTTCCGCACCCTCTCGTTGTCCCACCACTGCTGAAAACATTGTTATTCTTACTCTTGTGTTTAAGGACGTCACTATTTAGCCCTAATATTGTAAGAAACATCTCAAATATTTTTGACAGATATTTTCCTTTTGTTAACATTGCATTAAAATTTTTGGGTGTTAAAACAATTTGTGAAAAATTGTTGGGCCCCTATTCCTTTTTGTCACAGGGTTCCGGATGATCTGGGCTCTGAGGTTAATCCACCACTACCAATAAGAAGAAAGTATATAAGATGTTTTAATCTTTTTGGATTCTTTGGAGGTGGATCGAATTTGTAAAATTAGACATCTAATACAAACAAGATAAAAATTCCAAAATCTTGATGTCACAATAAAATACCCAGACCGGGTTTATTAGAGCTTTGAATACCGTAAATTCTCCAATAAACACCTTGGACGTCTATTCAATTTTCAAACTTTCAGAGTGGGCGTTTATTAGAGGGGGTGTTTAACAGAGAGAAGGCATTTATTAAAAATTGCATAGATAAAATATGTTAATGACATAATATTGCCAAGTCATTCTAAAAAGCAAACAAGGATATTTATGCTTGAGGAGAAAACTCTTATAAACGCCCCTTTCTGACCACAGAAGGATTGGCGTTTATAAGAGGGTGGGCGTTTATTGGAGCCTATTTAATTTTTAAAGTTTTAGGTTGTGCGTTTATTCGTGGGGGCGCGTTTAAAAGAGGTTTGGCGTTTATTAGAGGATTTATGATATCCTTTGAAGCTTTCTCAAAATTACTTTTAATTTTTTTTACTTTGTGTAAACTTCTATCTTAAAGGTCTCTCTCTGAGTTCCACAGGGCAGCAAAGTGGGTCTTTATCTTACAGAATTGAATCTAAACTGAAAAAAGTATGTTTCATTTCTTTTACTGTATGCTTTTTCATATCACAGAAAATAATTAGTTTTAGGTCAAGTATTTTGTATAATATTTTCAATTACATTATCAATCATTCTTAATGTAATCCGTACTTGATTGAATTCTGGTTAATCAACTGGAGTGATTATAACTTTTTAAAGAGTAGCCAACGTGGGATCAATAAATAGAAGATATTAATAGTCGTGGAGTTTTCTAGACATTTTAAAGTTTAATCTTTATTAGCCAATAAAAACTATTTCAGAGAAGACGGAGCGGATTTGATTATTAATTGGCAATGATAAGTGGAAAAGTTTCAATATTCAATATTCCATGCGGAAACAAAAACTTTTAGCTTGATGAAGCTAATTAAGAAATATTGTTTCAAAAATATTAAACCTATAATAATATTAATTAACAAAGCACAGTTAACTCAAAAATATAATGCTTAATCCCACAAATACGAGAAATCATTTGAATATGCAATGCATTTGACAGTGGTATAAAAGCAGATTGCGGATGGCTTTTGTGCGTTTTGAATTAGATAGAAAAATAAACTGCATCATATGCAAAAGAGGGTTTTCCTGTTACAAATCCTTTCCATACAGTCCTTTCCGTATGTTTTCAATAAGTGGTTTTAAAGATAAACGATTGACATTCCCTCTTGAAATATTTTTCCTGCTCTTTATTTTAATTCAATAGAAAAATTTGTTTTTAAATTCATCGACATGTATACGTACCGTCAGCTACTTCAATGTCAATTTAGAGACGTAAAATCAAAAAATTGAATAAATATTTAAGTTAAAAAATTAAAAAATATATAGGCCTTCACAAAAACAACAGAAATAATAATAGCGAAAAACAAAAAAACAAAAAAAC
Source organism: Cladonema radiatum (assembly GCA_025330745.1). Taxonomy (NCBI): domain Eukaryota; kingdom Metazoa; phylum Cnidaria; class Hydrozoa; order Anthoathecata; family Cladonematidae; genus Cladonema; species Cladonema radiatum. Next base: position 8,731 of record JANSTP010280590.1, on the reverse strand, counting down.
AAAAACATAATAAAGAATTAAAAAATTAATAAAAGACTGAAAAAATAAGAATTAAAAAACTAAAAAAAAAAAAAAATTAAAATAAAAGGCCAGTTTTTCTCGATCCTCGGCTCCTCAGCCTCGGCCTATCTGATATTATTATCATTTATTATTATTTATTTATTTCAATTTCTAAATATTTGAGATTTACATTTTTAATACAATAATATAAGTAGCTACTACAAAAAGCAATACGACTTGAAGTATCAATAATAAATGATAAGAACACTGGAAAGTTGGGAAACCGAAAGGATACCATTCTTTGTCTTATCACTGGGCCCTTATTGGGGCTTTTTGCTTTTTTCAGTCATCAAATATTTAAGATATTTTGTAGATAATTTAAATATTAAGTTCACAAAAATTGAATACGAATGCTATTTTGAATATTATTTGTTATTAGCTTATAGTTTGGTTAAATATGCAAAGTATTCAGTTTCAAAAGAATTCACTAACATCCTCTATATTCAAGAAAAAGGGTTTCATTTTTCAAGGTTTTCTATGTAAACAGAATCGTCAATCTTCTGAGTATTCCATACTTGAGGAGCACAATAGTTTATGCAATATTGATTAGCCTTAGTTTTAAGTTTTGGCAAGAGAAGTGAACTATTACTTCCCAAAACATACTTAGATTGTGGCAGGACTTACTAAATTCAGGAAAGCTCTTGGGCATGATTTTTTAGACATTTAAATGTCAAACACAGGATGATATTTTTTGTCCAGCAAAGACTTGTAAAACAATATAATAATTATTAAAGGCAAAACTTTATCATAACATGTTTACAGTTTTACTTTTATCTCACCAAGGAATTGATCTTACTGACTTCCTTGCTGTGCGAAATTCTACTCATATCCCCACCTGGCATTGCCGCTTAACCAAAGGTGTGAATAAAGAGAGGATAATTTAGTTTCCTTAGAGACAAAAGTGCGCATGAAATTTGTTTTAGACAATGTTTTTCCAACAGAAAATTAAAGTTTTTATAGAGCATTTTACGAGACTGCCAACTGCCATACTTGCGCACTTGCCATATTGCGAGTAATTACAAAAAGAGGCATGAACCATATCAAGAAACAAGGAACTGTGTCATGAATATTGTAACAAGTCTGGCCACTTTCGAGACATCTGATAAAAATAATTTTTCTTTTTAATTTTGATTTCTATTTATTCATTTATTAAGTTATTATTTTTATTTTTTTAACCAATAACAAGAGAGACAACGAAAACCTCAAAACTGAAAACTCCCGAAAGTGCAAAAAGTTAAAAAACATATGTGTAAAACAACTGTATCCCGCCTATCATTAACATCTACCAGCACTTATGAACCGAGCTTCATCAGATGATTAAAACTCGTAAAAATGACAAAGAGGCTCTTCATGGCCTGACATTTGGCAAAACGCATATACGTTTATGATGATAATAGAGCATTTTCAAAAAGTAGTTTCTTCTGACACATGGGGAACATATTACCACAAAAACAGTTGTAATGATCTCGTGATAACACCGCATCAATGATGACATTTTTCCAGTAAAAGTGGTTAGCGTACAGGCTTGGTTATAGGCTTAAAGAGCCTCGGAATGCTTTTAAGTTAGATCATAAAAAGGCAACTATTTATTATATGGCAAAATTACTCACTATATTTGTATGTTTTATCGAAGTACTCTCATGGCGTTTAAAAGCTTGAAAACTATAATAATAATAATGAAATTACTGGAGAGAGTAGCTTTTTAAGGTTTTGGAATGTAGAAAAGGCCAATCAAAGTCCGTAGTCGAGAGAAAAATGCAATGAAAAGCAAGTTTATACTATACACTTGACTTTCGGTAACTCGAACACTCGAAAACTCGAACTACTCAGTAGGTCGAACTTTTTTTCGGTCCCTTGAACCATAAAACCGCTTTCAGAAACACTCCAAAACTCGAACATCTCAGTAGGTCGAACTTTATTCAAGGTCCCTTGAAGGTTCGAGTTATGGAGAGTCGACTGTACAAAGTTTTAACTGTATAAATGATTGAGCAATATGACTCAACAACTGGCAAAAGCCGACAAAAGAAAAACTAAATTCTACAGAGCCAGAGAAATTGTTTTTACCAGAGGGTCAAGGGCCGCGAAAAACAAATACGGAGAAGAAATATATCAAAAATATATACATAAAATTAATTAAATAAAAAAAGCAAAGAGTAAAGAAATCATAAAAATCTCACAGTAAGTGGTCTCAGAAAACGCGTTTGTTTTCCGTCATTAGTACATTTCATTCGTTTTTGCTTTCAGTTATTTGTAACATTGCTTTTCAACTATTGTTTTTTTCAACCGTACTTTATATCCCGCTCTGCATATTGAAAAATATATGAATCGAAAAGAAATAACGCTTACCGTCCTGCCCTGCAACAAGCAAAGGACTACATAATAAAAAGAGGAAGATCATTCCCGTTATACTCATTTTAATGTTTCTCCTTCAAACTAACTTTTGAAATGACTTTCAACATTCAAGTTCCTCGATTTTATGATTTTTTAATAAAGGAAGATTAGCATTAAGGATAAAAATCTATTGAACAGTCAATGCAAATCGATTTTGCAAACAAAGGTTCGAGTTGGCTGTTCAACAATAGGTATTACAAAAGATATTGATGCAAATTCACTTTGAATTAACACAAAATAATAGACTCATTAAGATATGCATATATAATACAGAACTCTCCCACTAATGCGTAGACTCAATTATCATATTTACATCAAAACAAATCAAAGCAACGCATCTTGAAAGTAGGCAGCAAACAAAAAATCTATTAAAATAACAATCCAACGGCCAGTTTCGTAACATATCGAAACTTGATTTAAAAATGGGAGATTTTTTTATTCCCAGCATTGGTAAATCTCTCATTGCAAGGCCTACATCAATTTCATAACTAATTATCCTAACCGGAATATTTTTATGCTAATCAAAAATAGCAGAAAATTAGTTTCAAATGCTTTATGTGTCGAAAACATTAGGTAGTCCTGAAGTATCCGAAAGCGATGGTTTCATTTGTTAATTATTAGACTGTGGGAGAACTAATTTGGTTCATTTTTTAAAATTAATTATTTTTGATAATCAATCAAATTTAATTTCTGAAAAATCTTCAACGTCTACTCAAAACATTCCTATAATATAGAGAAAGGAGAATGGAAATGTAAGCATAAATGAAAGAGTAACGAAATGAATGAGTAACCCAAGGTTAAAGAAGATCAAATTTATGAAAAGGATTTTCTTCGGCAGTAAATATGCGCCACTAAGACCAAAATTCATCACTTTTTATCGACGAAACTACCTGCCCATGTAGATGTGACACAACTTTTTTTATTTTTTTTTTTATTACTTTTAGTAGAAAATTACTTCAAACCTATGCATTCGAGTTCCAGATACTTAATAACATGAATTAAGCAAAAATATAGGTAGTTATTTCTTTATTATTATTAACTTTATTTAAAATTGGTTACCAAAAGTCACAACATTACAATGAGTTTGGACACTAATATGAAAATAAAAATAAGTTAAATAAATTAATTAAAATCAAGCAAAGTAAAACATTATCTAATAAAATTTTAAAAACTGTACAGAATTGAATAAATTAAGATAAAAACAAATATATTAGGATAAAAACTGTACTCAATAATCAAAAATGAAACGAACATATCAAGAAAGTTATGCAATACAAAAT
>JANSTP010280590.1:0-2500 GCA_025330745.1 Cladonema radiatum | reverse complement strand
TTTAAATTCTTGAAGGAATAAAATTTCTGTGCTTTTTCTTCTTCTTTTTTTTTTTTTTTTGTTAAAAGAACAATCCCAACAAGGAAAAACAAATTTTCAAGGAAATTTTCAGAATTGCAAATATTTATCAAATGAGGAAAAAAAAAATTATGCAGGAATGTACAATTATTCGAAACGGCTATAGGATAGGCATTCCGACTCAAGAGAAACAAATGAGAATGAGTAATGATTTACTTAAATAGACAAGTATTAACCACAATCGTTGTCAAAAATATTCGAGTTTTTCAGTGTAACTTTGCACCACCAGCTATAGTTGGAAAAAGATATTTTTACTTCGCAAGACAGTAATTTATCACGCGATTCATCTTTATGAGCCTTGAGCCTTTGTTGAAGGCTCTTGGGTGAATGGGTAAAAACCAACCAGATCCCTTCTTGGCTGATAGTGCTGCTGCAGTAGATTCTTTTTCGGCACATAATACAACCATTGTGTCGTCAGTTGTGGGTTTTTATGCAGCATGTGGCAAAATTGTTTTTTTTCATCTGATAAGAATTGATACATTCTTAATATGAATTCTTTTGAATAAAAGATGAATAAAAAAGAATAACAAGAAAGCCAGAATTCTTTAGTAGCAGCTGATAATTTCCTATCTAAAAGTAAAGAATTTTAACTGGCAATAAAAATAATTCGTACTTTTTAAAAAGTATGTTTAAATTTTTAAAACGTTTTTGATAACTCAAGAACTTCCAAGGCCTTAAGAGCTTAATTAAAAAAACATCTAAGGCATTTAATACTTAATACTTCTAAGAAAGAAATTATGAATAGCTTTTCTTTGAATAGATTTAATTCTAAAGGAAATGAGTTAATAAATTAAAAACAATTATTACAAGCAGGGTTGGCTCCCCTGTCCCTTGTAGAAGTGCGAGGCCCAGAATTTGAAGAAAATGATATCAAAACACCGGGACTTTTCTAAAGCCCCCTTTTTCAATATCCATTTACCACTTTTTAAAATTTGATAAGAAATTGCGAGGTAAGTGACTCAGAAATTATCAAAAGTGAAAAATAAATGAAATGAATAAAAAGTTCTATATACAATGTCCCACGACATGTCCCATTCTATATACTTCAGTGTAAACTTCTATTACGTGCCATTTTTCAAATATGGCAGATAGCGCTGGTATCATAACATCATATCTCCCATGTTTCAAAATAAGCGTCAAGATGTGAGATACTGTATACAAATAATGTCACTATACAGTTTGCTAGATATTTATTTTTGAAAATAAATACAATCAAAGAAAACTGTTGGTTCTCGATGATTCTCGATGGAACCTCCACCGGACTGAAACATGGACCGAAAAATAATGTTCCACTTATCGAACCACAATGAAACCGTGAATAAAGTATTTAGTTTTGAAAGAGATTCAGTATGTATAAATGTAATGATTGGAATGATCAAGAATTAACCCTATCTGAGGCCGGGGGAGGGGGCTTTTTTGCTCGCCGGCTTAAACCGTTCTAGTACACCTAGTTCTTTGTGGGTGGAATGTAAAAATCATGATACTGTGTGCCTTGAGACAAATCTTCATGGAAAGGTTTTTGGTTGGAGGAGAAAACATTTCGAAAAGTCACTTGCAGGTGGGAGTGTATAGGTTTAGTTGGCATATAGTTTTAGTTTACGTTGGTTTTACTTTCTAGTTAATTCAAAATTACTAATAGAAATAGCAGAAAGCAGAAAGTTGCAACATTAAAGCCAATGGATGTTAAAATGTCATAAAGTTGACTAACCAAGAAGAAGTCGGAACGATCATTCTAGGCTAAGGTTAGATTGGAGGCGTATAGTAAATTCACTAACGTCATAAGATTTTTCTTCCTCTTACTCCTACACAACGAAAGCTAAAAACATTTAGATGTATGTGATAACAAAACGAATTAATTATTTCTATTAATTAGATGAATACCTTTTTAAAGTTGATCTGTTGATTGCTGCTTAATGAATATAATAGAATGTTGTTTTGATGTCTCCAAACGATCATATCAATCTCTCTGTCTAAAAATTTTGTATGAGAAAGTAAATGTTTTTTATTGTCAAGTATTGTCAAAACAAAACTATATTTTGTGAAAAGTCTCAAACGGTTAACTTGAACCAATTTTACTTTATATAAATTCTTATTTAAAACATTTAAAGGTACGTTTCTGCAGAAATATTTATTACTGCGTGTATAAACTGGGTGTTTGGAGTTAACGCAGTTTTGCATAAAAAATATCTTTTCTTAAAGGGACATTCCCGCCAATTTTTTTATTATCCTGATACGGTCCATCTACTTTGCAAATCACAATCCTGGTGTTTTAGGTTTCAAGGTTTTTTACTTATGGAGATATGGTGGGTTTTATTTTCAACAGAAATCCGTCGTGTAGTATTTTGAAAAAATGTAAACACGGCACGTCGGTGAGGTGAGGCTCACCTTTGGAATGTAAACATACTAATATCTAGACAACCAA
>JANSTP010280479.1:0-18899 GCA_025330745.1 Cladonema radiatum | reverse complement strand
ATCAGCAAGGGATCGCGCAGCGATCTCTTGCTGGGACTGCGTCAGCAGGCCAAACCGACGGTTCAGCGTCGGAGCGATGCTGCGTGCAGCTAGTATATATTAAAAGCGTTGCGTGCGAATGCTAGGGCTAAAGGGGGAAAACCTACGCAAGCTGATTGGTTTAAAGAGAAAATTACGGATTTTTATTGGCTGAAAATCCTTGAAGAATAACAACCAATCAGAAAACGTCAAATGTTTTTTGAGTGAAACCACTCCAATGTTCTTGACGATTTCCGTTTGAAACTTTTTGTAAAGAAAACATGGAATAATAGCTGTATGGGGACTTTTCTATAATTTTGCCTGTGCTTTGTCTTTAGTGACCAAACTTGGTACACGTATACCCCCAAATGGTCTTGCATATTTTGGGCCCATTTTTGACAGTTTGTTGCTATGACAACGGCTTATGACATTATTAGAAGTTCAATTTTAAAATTTCTTTATAACTTCACCTGTACTTTGTCTTTAGTAACCAAACTTGGTACACATATAAGTAAATAGTTCCGAAAATTTTTAGACCAATTTTGGCGGTTGGTTGCTATGGCAATGGCCTATGACATCATTAGAAGGTCCGTTAAAGAAACCTTTTATAACTTCACTCATACTTTGCCTTTAGTAACCAAACTTGGTACACATATAGCCAAAATGGTTTTGAAGGTTTTTAGACCAGTTTTTATCGTTGGTTGTTATAGCAACAACCAATGATGTCATCAATAGGTCAATTTTTTGCCTTTTTTGATAACTGTTCCTGTACTTTCTTTTAATTAAGGGGCCACTCACATATCGGGGTTTTATTTGCTGACGCTAAAAGTTTCTAGCTAATATCGATTTTTCAGATGGATAGAAAAATTTCTATATTAATGAATTTTCCTTGAACACACTTATTTTCAGACAGGTAGGATTAGAATTATCATTGTAATTATGAGCAACCAGTAACAATATCAAAACAATTCTACCTATACTCACCTACCCTGATTGATACCTTTCTGTTCTCACTCACGTCTCCCGCAATAATAGCCAGCAACTTTTAACTAGTTTCCAGTTCCTTTTTCTCGTGCTTGGTGAAAAGAAGACTGGGGTGAATTTTCCGCCAGAAACGCGCATGGGCGGGAGACAGGAACAAACAAAATATCAACAGTTTATCACAAGATATTTACTAAAGGAATATAGCTAACATGTCCATACGTCGATTGTATATGGATGAAGCGTTTATATAGAATGTTAAAGTTATGGTAGTTGCAGGTTTGCTTGCTTCATGTCTTCAAACAAATTACAAAATATCGAAAACTGACAAATATTTCCTCACCGACGCTTAGAATAGGGGGGTGGGAGTGTCTAAAACTTAGCGTTGGAACGACGCTAAGGGTGGGAAAAATCAATATGTGAGTGGCCCCTAATCAAAACTCGGTACATATACATCCCAAATGTTCCTATATATTTTGGAAATAGTTTTGACTGTTGGTTGTTATGGCAGCAATCTGTGACGTCATCAAAAAGACACTTTTATATACTTCATTGCTATGGTAACAACCTATGATGCCATGAAAATGAATGTTCAAATTTAGGGCAATTTCCCTTGGTATTTAAGGTCAACATTTCTTATTCTACAGTAACACCTCTCTTTTTAACTTCATTTTAGCAAGTTATTGCGAAGCAATCTATTGCTGGGACTGCGTTAGAAAGCCTTTCCAAAGTTGCATGCAGCTAGAGATTTTAGAGCTTAGATATGATGTGATCGCGCAGCAATCTGGGACTGGGTTAGCAGGCCAATACTTTTTATGACCTTGAAAGGAGCACCAGCATTTATGGCTTATCACAATGGGGGGGGGGGACAACATGGCTAGATTCTACGGCATTATTGCTGCTAGCATGTAAAGAAACAAAGAAGCTTTGTGATGTTTCCAAAAATTTAACTGGGAATAATTAGAAGGCAAAAATTAAATATTAAATTTGTAAATTTGAATTTTTGTTTATTTGTACTTGAAATACTTGTACTTTATAGAAAATTGAAATTTTTTGACCACGCCATCTTTTGAGGGCATGTTTAGAAAAAAAAAACACTAATTCAGAGGGGTGCCAAAATACCTACAAAGAGTTGTCCAAGCAATGCAGTAAGGTTCAAGATAATTAGATACGTAGCTCCAGATTTTGCAGGAAAGGGGGGAGCCTTATTTGTCATCCTGAACACCCTTGACATTTCAAAAACTTGAGACATCCTTAGAATCCTTAATATAAGAAGACATGTGTTGAATTCATATTATAAATTATGTATCAATATTATTATTATTATTATGTTCATTTACTAATAGTATATTTTGAAACAAAAACTTCAAAATTTATTTTGTCCTAACTTTGTTTTGCATTTGGAGAATACTCTACAATGCTGGTGAATCAAACATTTAAACTATAAGTAATGAGGTTGTCTCTCTGAAATATTCTTTTCTATTCTATAGAACTTTGTCTAATTTTACAATATAAGAGAATTTTTACATACATCAGAAACTTTACAGAATATTTAACAGCAGCATCCTTATCCCAAAGGTGTAAAATTTTCTTTCCCAAAAAAGATATACACACTTGTAGCTTATAACTTGTAACTTACTTTTCATGGAGGTTATAAAAGATCTATTTCTCTCTTTTTCTACACTAAAAAGATCTATTGTTTCTAAGGCTAAAAATTCGTTGTTAATGTAGCACTAGTTGCATTCTTTTGAATATTACTGTAAGCAGACGACTTGTTCTACCCAACTTAAATTGCTTTTCCAAGATTTTAGTATAAAAATGGAATTGTTCATTCAGGTTGATATCATGATAAATCTTGGAAGGATTGACTGGTAACAAAGTGTTTGTTGGCATACACTACAGATCAGTTCCTGCTTGTGCAATGCTAATACAGTTAGTCTAGGAATAAGGGTTGAAACTACTGTGTTACATTGTGCTAGTCTTGTATGTTTTTTGTGGAATAGTGGTTTGGATGTACGAAAATGGCAATTGATACTTTCCAAAATTACCTTAAAGTGTTTTTCAGATATATCAATTTATACTAATTTTTTAAATAAGGAGTTGATATCATAAAAAATTGCTACATTTTTTAACCCATTTCATTTTTTTCAACAATTTTTTTCTTAAAGATGAACCCTCCCTTTTAATTTTACACCGCCATACCATCCTGTTACAAGAAATAAAAAAAAAATTAGTAAAATTATCAACTTTAGCATTATTATGAGTATTTTCAATATACGCTTACTATATACAAACTTAATTTTATGATAGGTTTTTTACAATAACTCTTGCCAAAGCAATTTTTTATTTTTTACATTTATCTAATATATTTTACATTCCACAATTAGAAAAATCAAATTTTCAATTTTATTAGACAAGAACAATGAAAAATTAGTGGTTTTTGTTAAAACATGTTTGTTTTAACTTTAAGTTCAAAAGTCAGGATTGAATCCAGATGAAATATGGAAACAGCATTCTGAATTTGTCAAAACATTTCTATTTTAAAATGCATGTGTTAATTATATAAATATCATGAAATGTTTAAATTGTTCCATTTTCTTCCTTATTTTCTCACTAAATTCTTCTCATATTTCTGCCCGACATTATCTCTTACGTGTTATTGCAATTTTCAAATGCTTTTTAAACATTTTATGACAATTAAGTTATCTCATTAATTTGAATTAATATATATTAAACTTTGATAAATGGCAATATGTGTTTGTTATTTTGGGGACATGTTTTGGCCAACCATAGCATTTTAGTGCTAGCGTTTTTGCTCTGGATGTGACCTTGCAAGTTGTGCTTGTTGTACTTCTGTTCTTTTTATTTAAATTAAACAAATATTAAAGGGACCCAACAATCAAATGACAACTCACATGAAAGAAGTTTATATGAAAGAGCATAAAAACCATGAAAACTGCTTGATAATTCAAATCATTTATCTCATCTGTAATAAATAATAAGTTAACCACATATTTTAAATTAAATTTCTGTCCACCTTGTAATGTGTGCTATGTCGGCCAAATAGATCAACATTAACTCTGTCGTTTTAAAGAACATCAATAGAAAATTAGTCCAGTAGGAAATCACCAGTCAAGTTGCAATTGCCAAACAACCATTGATGACGTAACAATTTTGCCATCTAAAAGAAGTGTCACTTTTTTAATGACACTTGAAGCTCTGTGGACTGATCAATTAGGGTTGGAAACATTTAATTATTTAATTAATACAGATTATATTATCACCACAATGTTCTTACCGTATAGATAACTTTACCTCAGTTTTATAAATTGTGCTTTAGGCAGTTTTCCTAAAATTGACAAGAACTTGCGATGTCATTTAAAAAATACGTAAATCATTTGATTTTCAGATCTTAACCCTTTGAATCCCAGCCGTTTTTTCAGTACACACTATCTGTATCCAAGCCATTTTGAGGGGAAAAATAAAGACTTTCAAAAGGCTCCGATCTGGCAATGTATGATTAAAAAAAGTTATGTAAGGAACTTTATTTTAGTTATGAAACACTTTTTTGTATATCTGTGTACTCTATTGAGACTTTTTAGAGCAAAATCAAAGTTAAAATCTAAAAAAGAATAGGCAGCCATTTTGTTTTTTTCCCAGTGAACTTCATTAACACTTAAATGGGAATTTCACTGAAAAAAAGTATTGGAAAAATTATGTGATTGTATTAGAGTTTGGTCTGATAAGCTTTGGAGGCTAGAAATTGAGATAATAGTATATGTGTCTAACTCTGTGAAAAAGCAATCAAACCTGGTAATATCTTGATGATTTTTGCCATTTAGATTAAATAAATCAACAAAAAATAACTTTTAATTATACTTGACGTTATCAGGAACTTGTTTCAAAAATCCTCTACAATGGTGTTTTCTTTCCACAACTTGCCACCAGGCGCTTAGTCAGCATTTTTTACTGAAATGGCATTTTACAGACCACTGACAATCTTTTCAGCCTGTAAAAATTCGTTTTTAGCAAACATTGGCTTTATTTAAGGAGCTACAAAGCTTAGAAAACAATGGAACTTCATCCTGGACTGGTGTAGGATCAGGAAATTATTGACACAAAGCTTTCCAAGACTAGTCTGGAATAGGGATGCAAAGAGTTAAAAATGTTGCTAAAAACATTTTCCTATTTACACACTTCTAATAATTAGACACTTGCATTATTGAATGCCAACAAAATTACTCGAGTGCTGAAGAAAGTGTTACAGTGAGATATTCAACTAGACTGAAACATGAAAGCAGTCTCTGTCATTTAAAGCATGAGATTGCACTTGCGCACCTCCGCATGCGCCTAAAATAATTAAGGTGTGCTAGGTGCAACACGCCTCAATTGTCAAATTAAGAAAATCAATTATTAAAATAATGTGCCTCTGCTTCTTTTTCTTTCTTTACTTGTGATGTTTTTCTTTGTACAAAGAGTTATTTTATTAGAGAAAAGATATCTCTAGAATTACTAAAAAAGAGTTCTTATTACCTTAATTTTCTTCTTTGTACAACAGGTGAGCAACATCTCAAATATGTTTACATAACACTTTTACATATCTTCAATTCAAAGCCTTTATTTATGAATAAAAAATCTTGAATCAAGAAATGAAAAAATTGTTTCTCTTGTATCAATAAAAAATATTTGACTTATGACAAATCATTTTCACAATAATATTAAATAAATGCCTTTCGTCTTTCTTTAATTAAATAAATGTCTCAATTTTCATGCATAAAAAGATGTTGAGCTTTTAAAAAAAATATTTTCTTTTTTAATAAATTGTTTAATTGAATGCAAAGTGCAAAGAGCATTACATTCAATTTCTCTTCATTTATAACATTTCATTTAATTTTTTTTTAAATTCTAATCTAGTTAGCTACCATCCTGTGTTGATAGTATAAAACCTGGTAAACTTTTTTAGAAAGCTTTTCTATAATTAAAAAGGTGCTTGGAAATCCTGTTTTGTAAAAACTGAAAAACTTTATTATCTTTTCTTCATAACAACTAAAATATGCAAAAAACCTTTCATAACTTTATGCCAATAGAATAAGTTTTTCATATGTTTTTCAAAAACAGTTTTCTTGAGATGAAAATATACACAAAATGATGTTGTGATGTTAATATTATATATTATGTTATTTTAAACATGTGTTTAAAGGCGTGATTAATTAAAAATAAAAGCATGATTGAAAAAATTTCGTAATCATGCTTTAAAAAAAATCATTTTTTCAATTAAATTAACGTAATAATAATCTCATTTAATAATGTTTTTAAAAGAAAATAAATGTTTTATGCTTGTTCTAAGAGTGCTTTATCAAAAGGAGACATTAAATAACATATTTTCTTTAAAGAAAAATGGAAAAAAAAATTAAATTCAGGCACGCCATTATAGAAAAAGAATCACTTTAGGCATGTCGTGGCTGCGCACTTGCCTATTCTCAAATGACAAAGACTGGGAAGGGGGCTAAGGAAGAGTTCACTAGAAATTATTTTAAGAAGACTTTATCAAGGATTAATTCCGGGGTAATTCCTAAGCAATAAGTTTTCACAGCTAGAAAATACGCGAAGCAAATGTCCAAAAGTTAAAATAAAATAGTGACATTCATCACTTCTTATGCTCTTTCATATGAACCTAAGTTGTATTTTCACTATGGGAGCCCTTTAATCCTATGAATCGAAGCTTTTATGGCATCAAATAACCTAAATTGGGGTAGATTCTGCCACTCCCTGATGACACATAAATCACAAGAGCTACAAACAGAAGTATTTATACACTATTATCATTACTGCTCCTTGCCATAGACTTATATAGAATACTAGACAGGACACATAGCATTTTGCCTTGTTAGTCTGTTTATGCAAAATCCTATAGTGACTTGGAGAGGTCCTTGTATTGCTCTTTGCTCTACTTTCGTTTTTTTGGCAATAGACTGTCGTTGATTGGTTAATTGGCAAAGCAGACTAAAAGCAAACATGGCTGCTGGCGAGAAAAACCATAACGCTATTTTTGAGCCACCATCCGGTCTAGTATTCTATATAAGTCTATGCTCCTTGTGAAAATTTTAAGCATATATGGTATTATGACCTCTTCAGAATATATGAATTGACTAAAATTTTGACTGGCCAATTCTCTTGAACTACAAAAACTTTCATTGATTCTCATTGAATAGAGATTTCCAGGTGCGAAAATTGGCATTATATACGGTGACTATGTATATGCTGCTTTTCAGTGTCATACAGATGTATCATACCTGATTAAGTGCGTCATAAAGACTTTCATACAAGTTTTCCATGTTCAAAAGCACAACTGTCCTCCCTGTTTCCATGCATACTTTAATGCGCGTAACATCTCTGCAAATCTATCAAAAAAATTTAAAATTTTTTATACCGGAATATAACAGCTATCTTCTCAAAAACAGTTTTTAAAAATATACATGGTACAGAATATATAACTTCCACCATCCAAAAAAAAGGGAATGCAGAAAAGAAACAAAGTACAAACAAAACAACAGAAAAGATCATACAAAAAGGAAGGAACTTAAGACAAATATCATTTAAGCTTTTATGTCATATCAGCATATCTATTTAAATTCGCGTATCAATAGCAGAATTGCAGAAGCATGGCTATAAAGATTAACCTTCGAAAACTCTTCATCCTTTGGGAAACTGCTTCCGAAAATGATATCAACATTTTCTTTTTTTATCAATACAATATTTTCAATCGCATCAAGAGCATCATACTCATCTGCCATGATAAGCAAGTAGCGTGAATTAAAGCATTTTCTAAGCATTCTTTCTTCTTCATTTTTGTCTTTTGAGTAGCAATGACATCCTCTTTCTAAATTTTCCATTATCAAATTAATTCCAGATATGTCAAATCCATCTGACGCCTATGTAAAAGATAGAATTATTAAAAATATATTTAAAAGAATAAAATTCAAAATAACATTATTCAAAATTTAAGAAATTTAATTATAACTGAAAATTTGCACAGACAACTTACAGGGGTGAAAATAATGAATTTTTTTTACTGTCAGGCATATTGGCTTTAATAAATGCCACCCACCATGGTTTGATGGCAAAGAAAAGTTTGAGTAAGCTTCATATTGTCTAAAACAGCCATTTTGACAATTTGGAGGGTCGATTGTATGATCAATAAAACTAATTATATACAAAAATTTTCTTTAAAAATATATAAAAATCATGTTAGTGTGCATTCATCTTTTATTTTAAGTTTTTTCATATAGGAGAAAAGAGCATAAAGACCTTAAATATCTTCATTTTAGCTTTACTTTCTTGTCTGAGAAAACATATTCATAAAATATTCATTTAAAAAAGTTTACGTAATATTTAAACAGTTTTAGTATTTAAGTGTTCGAACAAAATGATTTGATAAATAAAACATCCGCTTGTGTGAATAAAAACATATGATAGAGTGTTTAAGAGAGTGTCATACACAAAAACAACTTTAGTTCAAACTGAAGAGTTTATTATAACATAAAACAATATTTTTACGGAATAGAACAACCTCGTTTTTGGTTCAAAGATTTTTGGGCATAACCAGTTGTGATGTCATCAAGATGAAACTAAAAATGCTGACATACAAAATCTACAATATCTGAGCATCTACAATCTGTTATAAAACAAAATTTTCAGGGGATCTTTGTTGCCAACTGGTCTTTCAGAAAGTCAATCAATAAATTCCAGAACTCAAATATATTACTCACTCAAATTCTTTTTAATTTTTTGCTGATAAGGCAATAACTGGGAATGAAAAAATAATTGAGTAATAATTTTATGCTTTTGGAAAGCTATAATGGTCCTAATTTCAAAACTATTTGCCCCAACCACTAAGAAATGTGGTTTTTGAGATTTAACTAGCAGGCATAAATTCAAAAAGAGTCTGGAACTAGTTACCCAAGCATATTTTCAAAAAAAAGACAATAAATCTTCAATAAATGTTGAATATTTTTTATCCAAAATTTGATGAAATTGCCTGTTATAGTTTTTCAGATATTCCAATTTCCAATTTCTTAAAATATTGAATTCATTTTCATGACATCACAACTGCGCATATTTTCCATTAAAATTAAAAACTTGAACTGTAAATGTCTCAAGAACTTGAAAATATTTCTTAATTCTGTAAAAACATTCTTTAAACATGTCAAGGACTCTTCTTATTGACCTGACCTTTACAAAAGTGAATCTTAAGTATGGCTCTCCCTTTAATCAAACGGGAAAATACTTAGCCTTTTTAATGTCTATCAAAAAAACAGTACACTGGAAATTATTTCCTAATGGATCCTTAAAGGAACAAATCTTTATAAAGAAGAGTAATAATAGCAAACAAATGTTACAATCTTAGCAGAAAAGAAAATTTTTGGATTGATTGCTCGAAAACGGCTATTTTCCATCTTTATAACAAATTATTTTAGCTAAATAAGAGCACTGTTTTTGCATAATTTGTTAAAAACCGGAGAGCAGTGCAATTATGAAAGACAAGAAAGTAGCTCTTTATGACAAGTGTATTTTTCATGTCCTCTACTCACAAAAGAAAGTGCAGTTATGATAATTCAGCTTCAGAAAAATGTCTTTCATTAAATATTACTGCCTAGCGAGAAAGAAACTTTATAGAGGATACAATAGGTTTTTCAGTTGTTCAAAATTCTTCAAAAATTATTAACAGAATGAATAAAATAAACGAAAGAAAAAAAGCAAAAGAAATTTCTACTTTTGACTTTTCAACTCTCTATACAAAGTTAGCACACAAAGATCTAATGAAGGTACTGGGAGAGCAAATTAATTTTGTTTTTAATGGAGGGACTAAAACTAAGAAAGGTAACATGAAATATTTAACAGCTGAAAACAACTGCTGTTACTTTTCTAATAAGCAGTACAGAAATGGTGTCAATTTTACAAAAGCTAATATAAAATATCCCTTTTTCAACATCTTACTGATCAATGATTTTTTGATCAATATAGTCCTTCATCAATCTGTTGACATTCCGATGGATATTGATCCAGTTCCTTTTTAGGCTAACTTATATTTACATCATTATGAAAAAAGTTTCATTGGCAAATTAATACATAATAATCAAACTAAGGCCCGTCATTTTAATGATGAATATCATTTTATTGATTATGCTTTATCCATGAATGATTTCAATAAGTTTCAAAAATCATATAAGTAGATATATCCGAAGGAATAAGAACTAAAGTGTGAGCACATTGGTAAGTATGCTAATTTTCTGGATCATGATATTAACATTGAGAACGGCATATCTTCGATGAGCGAGATACTTTTACTTTTTTCATAGTCAGAATGCCTGAGCTAACAGACAATATTCCACAACATGTTTTTCATGGATCAGTATTGTCAGCAATTATTTGTACTGCTTGTTTTACTCTTCAATATAATATCTTTTTACCTAACATAAGTAATCTCTTCAGTGAACAGTGAAGGAAGGCGCCTCTCGACATAAACTTCTTCAATAGGCTAGAAAATCTCATTCTCGTTACGTTGAGTCTGTTTGTACTTTTAACAAACCTCTTTGAAATAAACTTCATGGCATTGAATATAATTTGGATGATTGCTGTGGGGGGACATAATCGTCTTCTATATCGTACTACTCCGAAATAGAGACTAAGGTATGCGACTAATGATTCCAGGACACTTTTACATTTTTGTCCCTTATATTCCTAATTTTGTCATTACTTCACTGGATCTGTTCCTTTTTTACATTTGTATTACTTGAACAATCCTGTTTTTCATATGCTGGCATATGGTCTTCGTACTTTCATATACTTATAGTATTTTCATTTTCAATATACTAATTTTAGTATGTTTAACTGCAAAAAAACCCAAAATAAATTTATATAATATGTCTGTTTTGTATTGTACCCAAATTTTTGATGTCCATTTTTAATTATAATAAACTTTCCTATCGTGATTGTGGAGATGAAGCTCCTTCATGTTATATATATTTACTCAATATTTATACCTGAATATATAATCAGAATATGTGGCGCGGTAAGCAAAAACAAGAAAACAAATGACACGATACCGTGTGACATGGTTGGTTAATATTTAGAATTATTTGACACGGTCTAGGCACGGTAAAATAATAACAGGGTTGTCAAATCAGTAGTACCATGTGACACAGTCATTTTTTTCTTGTATCATTTTTTAAAAATGTAGAGTAGAAAGTTTAACTTGTCAAATGTAACATGTGTTAACATATGTTGACATATTTGTTTATATAATAATTTAATATAATTTTTATCTTTGACAATGTCACATTCTTCTCTGAATGTTTGTTTACACAACTCTACATTTACTTTCCTCTATATTTTTATTTAAATAACAGGCGTAATTAAATTGTTTTGATATGCACATTTTTATAAAATAATACGAAAAAACGTTTGAGAGAACATAAACATGAAGAGTATAATTTCTTTTGAATTATCTACTCATCTCTCTTTTGGAAGTTTTACGGTTTTGCAAGGTTATTTATGACGTACTTTGAAGCAAAGTTATTGTTGTTATTTCGAGTTTGTAACGCATTTTCAACAATTTTGACAGACTTTGAAGCAAAGTTATTTTCATTATTTTGAAGTTGTAAGGCGTTTTTGACGATTTCGACGGATTTTGAAGCAAAGTTATTTTCGTAATTTTGAGTTTGTAACGTATTATCCGCAATTTTGATGGAAGCGAAGCTGTTTTTTCGTTATTTTGAGTTTTAAACGCGTTGTTTTAATAATTTTGATGGTCTTTGAATCGAAGTTTTTTTTCTTTATTTTCAGTTCGTGACGTGTTTTCAGCTGCTTCTGCGGACTTTTCAGTAATTTTCTTTACTTTTTTCGTTCGTAACGCATTTTCAACTGTTTTCACTGACTTTGTTTCTGACTTTGCTTTCTTATAGCATTAGATACCGGGATTAAACAGAACTGGGTAACAATATTGTATTATTTTTTTTCAGGGTTAAAATTTTTTCTATGGAAAATTTTTACAACATATCAAATAGCCTGGTGTAGCCAAGCTGTTTTTCTTTGACAACATTGCATGTCTCTCTCTTGTTGTCACTTTTTGAATTGAATGTCGAACGTATGTTCTCAGTAAAGAGAAAAGAGTCTAACTATGCGAGACTACATACCAAACCGACCCAGCAAGAAAGAGTTTCTAAAAATCTTTTAAAAATATTTGGAAGTACTCGACAAAATAATAAAACTTACTAAACCTGTATAACTTTAACTTATTATTTAGACGCTTTCACAAAACTTCCAGAGTGTTGCTAAATGATTTGCAATGCAATAAAATCTGTGATCTCGAATTGTTGAACAGTTCAAAAAAATTCTTAGATTTTTTTTCGCTATTTTTTTCCCAGAGTGAAGATCGACCACGTTAAGTGTTGAAAAAGTTGGTGAAGCATCCAAAACCTGGACTATACTGACAAATGCGGATACTGATCCTGGATGATTTATAGGTTAGTTCTTTGCAAATATTCTTCCCAATTTAGCTTGATTTACTGTTTTTATATGTATGTACATTATGCGAATGTTGAGCAAGAACTTTAAAATATTTTGTACTGTCACTCTTTTGATCATGTTGTATTGTTTCTTGCTCGCTTCTAATGTAAAGATAATTGAAGATTTGCTTTTATATAATTTTGCTTTATTCAGTGTATTTATTCATTGATGTTTTTGTAGGAAGCAGAATGAAAGGGTTTTAAAAAGTGGAGGCTGTGGGAGTGATCCTCAAAAAGGGAGTTCCAAAGAAACCGTATTAGATTCTTTGAGACGTGGTCGACACGAACGAAATGCAAATGCAAGATACACAACAATGCAACACCAACGGTCGAGTTAGGAAAACTTTCATTTGGAAAATGGCAAACAATCACAATTCTGAAAGCTAGAAACTTCATCATATATAATTTCAGTATGAATGTCACGAAAGAAATTTGGGAAAAATCTTAAATGCATGACTAGATTGATCGCCTCCTATTATTTGAACACAAGAACAAGAGCAAGAACAAGACATGTATTATGTCAGTATGTTGACGTAAGGCAATCGATTTTACGGAACGACCATAGAGAATAATAGTGTACTTAAAACTCTAACTTTATACACCGCAGAACATTTTATTTTTCAGAACTGTTTGAAATTGAGGTTTATAATATTGATAGAAGTGAAGAATTCTACTTATTAATATGCTATATATGTAACTATTTTTTTTATATGCTATACGTATCTGAATTGAAAGTTATTCCAATTTGTATATATGGAAGCATATCTTTCCGTTTCCATTGTTCAACAAAGTGTGAAAGAAAGCTTTTGATTATAATGCCTGGATTCTTTAGTTTGTCCTCTGAGGGTATATTCTGAATGACGGAAAGAGGAGGGGGAGGGATAAAGTAGTTAAATAAAGAACATTTTTCCATTCTCAAGAGAAGAAAGGAAAAGATGAAAATTCAGTAATTAATAAAGATAAAGATTTAATGAAAAAACGATTATCATAATGAACAGCGTTGTTACAACACGCACTTTCCAATGTTAGAACAATGTTGCTTGTGTGTGCGGCGGGTGGAAGCAAAGTTTTTCGTTATTTTGAGTTTGTGATGTCTTTTTGACAATTTTGATGGACTTTGAAGCAAAGTTTTTTACGCTATTTCCAGTTTGTGACGTGTTATTTAGAGTTCATGAGGCGTTTTCGACGATTTCGATGGTCTTTGAAGCAAAGATTTTTCCGTTATTTCCAGTTCGTGGCGCATTTTCAACAATTTTGACGGAGTTTGAAGCAATGCTTTTTCCGTTATTTCCAGTTTGTGACGCATTTTCCACAATTTTGACAGACTTTGAAGCAAAGCTTTTTCCGTTATTTCCAGTTCGTGACGTATTTTCAACAATTTTGGTGGAGTTTGAAGCAAAGTTTTTTCCGTTATTTCCGGTTCGTGACATATTTTTGACAATTTTGACGGAGTTTTAAGGAAAGTTTTTTCCGTTAATTTGAGTTCGTAACACATTTTGAACAATTTTGACGGACTTTGAAGCAAAGTTTTTTTCGAATGAAATAATATTTGTCATTTGTAAAATTCCAGAAATTTCCATTTCACTTTTCAAAGAAAAAAAAAAGAACAAGAATTTCTTTTATTAAAATAGTTTTATTAAATGAAAGAATAATTAAAATCAATTAACTTCCTAGAAGAATGAGTAGATAATCAAATGAGTGGATAATTCAAAGAAATTTCTACTCCTTTTGTTTATATAGTGTCATACAAAAAAAATTAGTTTTTGAGAAAACATCTTCGTGAGAAAAATTAATAATTAACAACATTCAACGTTTATAAAAACGTTGAATGGGTTTTCTAAAAACTAAGCAATAAATACCATTTATTTTATGACCGTGTAGGCCGTGTTTTTATTCTTCTGTACTGTGTCAACAATGAGCTGTGTCAAAAATTCATTGTAAATTTGACACGGACGTGACACGCACATATATAGAAAATACAGACCGTGTTATTAAAGTTGTGACACGGTGTTATCGTGTTTTCCCTTACCATGCCACATATATATGAAAAGGCATGAAGGACCAACATAAATATAGGAAAAGATAAAAGAAACTTGTAACTGTTAGTGCATTCAAATTCCAAATTTTAGTCATCTCAGAAACAGTTCATATAATAACAAATTGCATGTATGTTGTGTCCACCCCAGAAAAAAGCGCTACGAATTCTCTGGCACAACATACCATGTCTGCAACCATGCTGCAATTTGTAAGTAGATAATCAAACCGAGTTAAATCAAAATTCAATTCCATATAAATAAACAAAGAAAAGGCAACAAACAAACAAAAACAACAACAAAAAAGAAAACAAGACAAGAATTACATTGGCCACATAGAATACCATCATCATAATCTGGACAAACAACAACACCCGGCTGGCTGGCTGCAAGACTTCATTGCTGGTGTATATGACAAACATGGACAAACACAGCAACATCACACAGACAAACATACACAGATGAGAAAGTTAAACAGTAGGATTATTATAAAAAGAGAAAATAAAAAATATAGAGAATTAATTACGAAGACCAGCTTACGTAAATTGAGTTAATTAGCTAAATTGCCAACATATAGTGTTATAATCCTTAATGTCAATAACAACTGTTAACAACATTAACCTTAAGCAACATAATGGCTATAAATTGCAAAAAGATTGCTCTATTTATGCATGATAGCAAATAGAAGCTCTTGGGAAAACTTTTTCATTGATCTTAGATAACCATTACTTGAAAGATGATGAGCAGAAAATTCATTTAGCCCATTGTAAGCAAATTTGGTCTCTAAGCTTTGGGACAGCATGTCTAACATCAAAACATTTTTAAAAGTTGCCAAAATAAAATAACAATTTACGACACATATTGTGTAAACTATGAGAGTGGTCTTTGGAAAACGAACTTTGCATATTCAATAGATATGAAAACGCATTTTAACGCTGAACATTACCCTATATCTAAAGAATGAGTACCTACCAAACCATTAGAGCCAAAAGAAATAGCAGTTTTATTGGACTGCTATGGAGCGTAACAGCACAACACACAGAAATATTAAGTAAGATGCACCCCTTTTCCACTAATAGGTAATAAAATGATTTGTATGTCCATAGTTTGATAAAACTAGTAGCCAATTTCAAATAAATTGTTTTGTCTTAAATAAGTGTGTGCCTAAATACCTGCATTAATAAAGGCACCCTGGTAAAAATAAGAATTCAGGGTGTAAGCTAGAGTCTTATTTTCAGCGTTTTCGCCGTTTTCCCAACTGAAAAATGGTCTACTTTTTCCCAATAGCGCTTACAATACTGTCAAAATATCTTAAATTTTGGACATTATTGTGCAAAACAACAGTAAACCTTTACCAATAATGCTAATTTAATGCTTTAGGTGCTTTATTTTATTGCGCGTGTCTGCAACTGCCCAATTTAATTTGAAAATCGCTGAATTTTTTTAAATCCTGGCTTACACACTGGAATTAGAATTTACCTGAATGTGTGTTCGTTTTAACTCCTCTTGAAATATTGACCATGCATTAAAGTCTCTGAGTCCACTGAAGTTTCTCTGGATAATCATTTTAATCTGTTTTGTTGAAGGAGTGCCCTTTTCTTGCTTTGCAATACATAACACTTCTTTCACAAGGCTGAAAAAATAAAATCTTGATAATAAAATCAAGTGTTGCGATTTCATTTATTTTGTTGAGATTTCAGGAACACTTTTTCTGCTATGTTTACTAGGCATGCAATAACAATGAAAGGCACTGGCAATTCCATAATCATATATTAAATCAAAGGCAAGCAATTTAACTAAAAAGCATTCAATGCATTTAATGTTACCACAATGCTAATGACTGGTTTAACTCTTTTTTATCTCATTTTAATGAGGTTAAAAAGGGGCTAATATGGTTCCAAAAATATGTTCAACCCTATTTAGTCTCAGGTCTTGAGGTTCGAGTTTGTTTGGGTTTGTTTAGTGGGTAAATTTACCTTTTTCTGATTTTGCATCGCCTTTTATTTTTTAGCCAATAAAATTAAGCAAAATTATGCACATCTCTACTTATCTCAAACCTTCATAAAGTGTGCTTAGTAGAAATTCCACAACTACAATCCTCTAACCCTATCTTTAGGCTGTCTGTAAAATAGTGGTTTTCAGCATATATCTGTTTTCATCTTTATACAACGTTTTTTATATTATTTATTATATATTTTTTTCTTTTTAATCAGTTTTACGCTAGCTAAAAAGCATTAAATTGAATATGACAAATAATTGAATATACAAATTTATCTATGATGCAACTAATATTCATTCGAGAGATAGAAAGCAATAAAAAATGATCTCTAGATCTATTTTGACATAAAAACAGTGAGCATTTCTAACAGAACAATATACTTTATAAACATGATTTTGTCAAAACATTTTCACTATGACATCCATACTATTACATATGCAATTTTTAAGAAAATTAACTTAAGAGTCTTTTCAGGTGCTTAAACCCCAAATTCACAACTTAATTTGTGTGTTTCCAGTTTATTTCTAAATTTTGACAGAACTGACTGTTTTTGTTGAAAACAAAATCTAATTTCCTAACTGGCATAAAATAGCTACCCTGGTTTCTCCAGTCCACTCTGTTGAAATCAGGGGGAAAGCTAGAGCAAAAATGCTTCTGTTTTTCGGATGGGCACCCAAAGAAAAGGAAGCCCAAAATAACTCTACTGACATTTTGTGTTGAGGTGTTTTCTGCTTTAACAGACACTTTTCAATGTTGTTGTACTAGTTTTGTTACCATATTAATTACAATTTGAAATAATGTATGAATATTGTTCAAAGTAAAATGCCCAAATTTAAAAATGTCAGAGAAAAAAAGACCTTTAACAGAAATCTAGATTTTCCCCTTGAAATTGACAGGGCCAATATGGCTTGAGGTTTTACTCACAAATCATAAATAAATCATTTACACAGTTTTGCAAAACAGTTACATATTTGAGTTAAAAGAGTGCCAAGTTTCTGTCAAGCAAGCGACATCTTTTTCTAAGAGTTTTTTCGAAGTTAAAACACATTCTTTAAACACAACTCGAAGAGCTCTTTTATGAATTTTTATTGTGTTGTTTTTCTAAAAATCCAATATCCACATTATACTTTTGTAATAGAACTGAAAATCAATAGAATAAATAAGTAATGTGTGTCTTTTCTGAAAAGATAGAAAATCACAATAATTATGTGCATACAGTTCAACACTAGCTTTCTCAAAAAAGTCCAACACATATTTATCAAAAGTCGTCATCATCATTACCATCATCGTCATAATTATAACTATTATTTCTTTTTTTTCATTTATTAAAATGAAAGCCAGTTTCTTGACTTCATAGATATGATCCATGCTTAAGACTCTTTATTTGTCAATAAAACTATCACAAAACCCAGTGACTCAAGGCACTGATTGAGTTCATTCAAAAAGACACCACTTGACCAATTCAGAAAACTGGATAACTTCTCGCCCAATCTCTTGATGAAGTAACACCTAT
Organism: Cladonema radiatum; assembly: GCA_025330745.1. Taxonomy (NCBI): domain Eukaryota; kingdom Metazoa; phylum Cnidaria; class Hydrozoa; order Anthoathecata; family Cladonematidae; genus Cladonema; species Cladonema radiatum. The sequence continues at coordinate 788 of JANSTP010280479.1, read as the reverse complement.
TGGAATTGCTTGTACATAGCTTTCTTATCAATAACAAGCTAAACTTTTCAACAATAGAGAATTCAATAGAGAATTTCCACTTTCAGCATGAGAAATGTCTAGACGCAAAATTAATGTTACAAATTATTACGAAGTTTTTAATACATATACTTTATTTTGTACACAAAAAAAAAGACTAAAAATTATTTCTCAACGATTTTTTTCCTTGGAGAAATACAGTATTTCTGCTTGAATGAAACTCTGAGAAGTGAGAGATTTTCCCTAACAGTATTCGAGAAAAGCTAATTGATTTATCAATGAAAAACAAACCACTCTACGGAAAGAAGGGTCGAAAAGAAGTTTCAAACTTTTCTTCTGTTCAGGTACGGTAAATTGTTTGTATTTTTCTTATTCATGTTATTTTTACTTTTTCCTCTTTTCTTTTCGAAAATGATGAACAAGCTATGAGGAACAACAAAGATAAAGGCCCTGCCTCTAGTGTTCGGGGTTTACTAGTTAAAATGTATCCCCATATTTTTTTGAGCTCAACTAAAGCTACCGCTTTTGCCGCCAGAGTTTATGGTTGACTGGGTAAGCGTCCTCTTCTTCTGATCCGACAACAAAATGTAATATATATTTGTGGGATAACTTGTGTTTTTTTCTTTTTAGGAAATCATGCGTCATGAAGAAAAGAAGTGGAGCATAACAAATGAAGCTTACTAATAGCAGCGTTTCCATTTCTTTTCTTTTTTTTCACCGGAGTTTCCGGCAAAGGACTTGCTTGAGCCAGAGCTGAAAAACCAGATTTT
>JANSTP010280368.1:0-18901 GCA_025330745.1 Cladonema radiatum | reverse complement strand
ATGGTATTAATTTAACTAATATGTTCAAATCATACGTGACGTCATAAATTCAAAATAGCTACAAACGTAAGTAAAAGTTGTTAAGAAACGAAGGTGAAAAAATCGTGAGAAAAGATCAGATAGAGAGTGAGATAGAATGATGTTCAGCTGCTTGTTGGGATCGGGCGTCTCCCGTTCTATATACAAACCTTCCATCACCCTAAGGTCCAATTTGTTTCTTGCTCAATCTAAAATAGGAAAAAAATATTCGTCGGCAGTATGCTTTGTTTTATCAAGATGTTTGAATATATGGGATTTTTTGTCAATCTTTAAATGTTCGTGAACTCTGTCTGAAAGTCTTCTGAATGATTCTCCTGGATATGAGACATTACAGTCTCTACAAATAAATTTGTAAATAACATTAGATTGCAAGAAAACATTAATTTTGTCTTTTGTTGACAACATAGAGCACATTTTGAAAGGGTTTGCACACTTTGGCTGCTAATTCAGCAAGAACTTTCTTAGAAACATATTTTTTAATAAATTTGTCAGTAAGATTTTTGGGATACTGGTTTTTAAGTAAAAATGTTTTCATGAATTCGAGGTCTTTGTCAATCCCTCTCCATGTGTTGTTTATTTTGTATATTCTGTCTATTATAGATAGCTAATTTATTTAGCTGAAAAAGTTATATATTAGTTATATATCCATGGTATAATAAAGAAATAAAAAAGGGCGTTATAAAGCTTTTACATTTTATAAGTTAGTATACTAAAAGAAATTTTTTAATTAGTACTGAAGTATACTTTACAGCAGGTTGCACGGTCGAAGACTAAAGAGGTCTTATCGCCGGACCTTAGGGATAGCATATTTTTGAAGCAATTAAAAAGCATTTCTTTTCAAATGAAAGCAAAAAGATAAAACAAAAAATAACTAGACGCATCAAGAAATGATTGTATTGTAATTATGAGTGTGGTTAAAAATATAGCTTTTCTATATTTTCAAGTGAGAGAACATATTCTTTTAGTTTCGATTGAAAAAAGAGTAAGCTCTCAAGTTGAGAAACCGAATCTATCATTATCTCATTCCACACGTGTCTATTAATGCTTTTACTAGACCAACTTTATAGACATATGGTGTAAAATTATAGAAATTAGTCATCAGACCAGTGAGACCAAAGTCTACAAGTATATCTAGAAATGAAAGTTTATTATTGATTTCATATTCAATAGTAAATTTTATATTTTCCTGCTTGCTGTTTAGATATGCCGGAAATAAATCAGCTTCATTTTTGCTACTAAATACTGCAAATATGTCATCTGCGTAACATTTATACAAAAGTGGTTTTGCATTTTGGTATTCTGAGAGCCATTTCTTTTCTATGGTACCCATAAACAAATCAGCCAATAGTGGTGTTAAGGGCGATTCCATAGCTACGCCATCTATTTGTTCATAATATTCACTGTTGAATTTAAAGTGAGTTTGCGATTTTTCAATTCTGGTCTAGTTATTTTAATGTTAGGTTGATTTTCAAATATAGTATCTAAAGCCAGTTCAATAGTTTCATCTAAAGAAATATTTGTGAATAAAGGAATAACATTATATGAAACAACAAATTTATCATGATTTCTTGATTTCTTCGGCAAATGTAAGTGAATCTTCGTCATTGAATTCCTTTGGAGTATAAGGTTTTAGCAGCTTGCAAAGAAACTTACTCAGATTATAGTTGAAAGTGGAGAGATAAGAAGCAATACAATGAAATGTTACAATGATTTAAACATGTTAGTTAAATTGATACCATTGTATTGTCTTTAACCCTATTTTGCATGGGGAGGGGGTAAATTTACCACCCCAAATTGAAAAATTTGATTACTCGGAAACTACAGAAGCAAATGAATTGAAAGTTTGACCCAGTGAACAAAATTTAGTTGCGCAACTTTTAAAAAAGAATTTAGACCCAATAACTCTCCTCCCTCTTGACCACGCCCTATTTTTTGGGCCTGGGTGTAACATTTTTTATCTAATATTGCACTCTTTCTACTGTAACTTGACGTATACTAAACCTTTGATGATCAAACTTCACAGTTGAGTAAACGACAACATGACAAACATATGCCGGCGACATACCGACGTCACTGACGTCAATATGACGTCATTTTTTGCCGATGTCGTCATTTTTTTAAAAAATAGCGATTTTGGAGTTTTTGATGACGTCATCACTACGTCACGCGACTAGACCAAATAAAAACAAATTTTTTGAGTGGATTTTATCAGTTACTACCAGTATGCAAAGTTTCATCCAGAAATACAAAGTAGTTCTCAAGATACAGCCCTGAGTTGAAAAAACCGATTTTTTACTTTTTTGGCGCCCTTTAGAAGGCTCTTTTAGGTCGAAATACTTATAAATTCTTTATGAAGTATAATTTACAATAAGTTTAGATTGATTTATATTAGTATTTGTTTTCTGGTAAACTTTTACTGGAAAATAGCAAAGAAAATAAAAAAGCTTGATTTTATCCTATTTTTGAAGTTTTTGATGACGTCGTCACCTAGTCACGTGACCTGAGGGATCATTTTTTTTATTTTTTGAAACTTCACATTTTGTTTATATTTGTGGTAAGTTTTATCAATTTTTGTTAAGAATTGGCGATTTAAACCTGGGGGGTTTACCCCCCCTCCCATACTTCTAACGTACATAAAAAAGCCCATCCAAAATAGGGTTAAGGTATTTATAGTTTTACTAACGTCAGATGCTTGTAATGACTTTCTTGAAGATGGAGAAAGATACTCCAAAACATGTCGAAAATAAAATTTAAAAGATTCGTAGTTTTCATTCAAACAGTCATACATTTTGTGCTTCAAACACCATTTGTAGAAAATATTGAAGAAACAATTTTTAAAACATATCACAGACTGCTAGCTAGCTATAACTATTTGAAAGAAGAAAACCTTTTTATTATGTAACTTTAATCATTAACAGTATTCAAATATAAATTCATTTCAACAAGAGACTTTGATGAAAAAACATTTGCTACACGATGATAAACTAACAAAAAAAATCGTCTCAAGTCACAAACGCCTTCTACTGTAAAAATGTAGACAGTTATTGAATTAACTTTTTAAGATGCGTTTTGTTAAAAGTCCAAGTCAAAGTAAGAACGTGTTATCAAGATGCATCTGCATATTTTACAGCTGTTAATGTTTTAATTCTATTCTTGTGAGCAAAAAAAAGTCTGCCTTTTCTTAAAGAGGCACTATCAGATATCTTTATTCCTCAGATACATTCTATTACTGATGGTTATTTCAGAAAAATATTTATTTGTTAAAATAATAACTTAGTTGGGCTAAAAATGCGGAAAACATGTCTCACCAGATATTAATTTTAAGGTGAAAAAAAAAAAGAAAAAAAAAATTAGTAAATAATAAAATGAAGCTTTTTTTATTGAGCCCATTACTTTTGTCATGATGTTTCTATGGATACTTCTCTTCATCATTCGAACTGACGTCAAAGATCAAGCAAAATGAATTACATTTGTTTCCTTCACCTTTATAAAAGAAATTTCTTCTTTTTTGAAAATAGTCATAAAAGTAATATTTTCTTTTGAAAATAATATCACACCAACAATCAAGAAGAGCAGCTGACTTTTACCTATTTTCTTTAACAGAAATAGTCGTTTTTATCGAATAAGGCCCTTTTCCCTTATTTCCAAATAGATATTGGGGTAAAAAAGTACTTTTCTGAATACTGCATAGGCTATGTATTCCAGTTGTTCGATCAGAAAAAATCTGAAAGTGCCTCTCTAACTAAAGGGTAAAGCTGGTTCTCCAGCGGTCATTTCCAAAGAGCTGGAGAATTCATTTCAATTCAATAACTTGTCTATACACGTCATAAAACGACATTAATTGCTAAAGAATTTACAGAGGGTTGTTAACTGTCATTTTCAAAGACATTAATGAAGACTATCCATACTTATCACTTGAGCATTTAGCAATGGATTAATAGAACTTTGGACTAATAGCCAATTAAACATGCTGTTGCAATCATTTATAGTTTGGATGTTTTCTTTTTTGTCTTGCAAAAAAATGATCTTGAGTTCTAATTAAACTCTTGAAAACCTCTTTTTTCAACAATGAAAACTTTAATTACATTGAACAGGCATGTAAAATATTGCATTCGCGCCACATAATAGCACCATTTGTCGTGAAATTTGCTAAATACAGTAATAAGTTTCACAAACAACACTTCTATGAAACAAACTGGGCTACCATTTTGATTATTGGACTTTTGCTTTCATAGCACTTCCAAGTATCGTTTTGACACGTTTTGACACAATGGAGATAAAAAATTCCTGCTATTCTTTGAAAGTATATTGCTTGGCTTTCTATTCTCAAGATAATGGAACATAAAAAATAATAATAATTATTATAAGGAAATTTAATAAAATGGTGACATGGGACATTTAATTGATATCACAGAGTCCTAACATACGATGCTTTTAATATTTAAAAAAAATGACGGTCAACACGTTTTCTGCAAAAAAGTGTCCTTCAATAATACACCAACTTATTAATGACTTTGGAAATGATTAATTTGTTTCGAACTTATGAATTTATTCATCGAAACAAAATGGATAATGATAAAAAAACTATTGATCAGCACAGCAAAAGCCCTTTTTAGCGCACCTCTTTTATTTGTAATTTTTGAAAGGAACAATTTGTACCGTCAATTCTAAATCTATTCATTCAATTAAAACATTTCAAAGTTATGATTTATAAATCTTTATAATTTATTAGTCAAATAAATGTTTGAGCTAAAAAAAAAAAAAAAAAAAAAACAAGAAAAAACAAATAGTCAAAAATAAAAAAGTTCATATACACACATCCCCTCCAGCTTTGAAACGTCATAGTTTAATAATGTCAACAAAATCATGCTCTTGGCCTAAAGAAAGTTAGGTAAAGTGTACGTTTGATCACACTTCATGTTCGATAAATCAGAATGAGGGGTCATGCCATCACATCATCCTTAAACCAAGAAGGTCGTCTTCGATTTCGAATAGATCGATTATCTTTCACTGTTTCTTGCTCCGAAGTTGGCCAAGCAAGCACGGGATCAGTTTCAGTGTGTAATGTTTGTTGCGATGCTTGTATGTTATCATTGGCAATGAAGGGAGTTTCCTCTTGCGTCAAGGTTGTATTTCTCCCTGAAGGTCCTTCAGGTGGTAGACTGATTGGTCAGGGCGGCTCAGGAACTTCAGTGCTGACAATGTTTGGAAGGATTGAAGGGACGGGAGATGGAGAACAACGCTGCTTCACAATAATAGGTTAATCTTTCTCAAATACCTTCGGTTTCGGAAAAAGGGACGGGAGGATCCATCAACTTTAATGATGTACTGACCATTACCTCTCAGCTAAACAACTTTTTCTGTAGTGGTCATTGCCTCTCAACTCAAAAACTTTTCCTGTCCTGTCCCACTTCTTGGTGAACTGACCATGCTGGTTCTGAATTCGGCAGTTGTCACCAACCTGAAGAGGCAGAAGGTTTTTATTCTGTGATGTCAATGCTTCTGTTTGTTATGTGAATCGTTTTCTCAAAATTTCTTCACATTTATTCCATAAGTCTTTCTTCATTGGTCTAACACTATCCTTGGTGTCGATTTGTGATTTGGGTTTATAAGATGGTCTCTGAGTGGCCTACCATGTATGATTTCAGCAGACGATATACTGTTCTGAAAATCAGGTGTATTTCAAACTGCATAATAGCCTGGGTAAAAGCATCAGTATTGATATCTCCGTTAAGAGATATATTATTAGACGGCAGCCTTTCTTAGCTTTGACAGCAACTTCCGCACGTCTGTTAGATCGAGGATTGTATGAGGATGAGAGACGATGAATCCCCATCTGTTCTAAAAACTGGCAGTCTCCGTTGATTTGAACTAATAACTTCTTTCACTTGTACCCTGAAAGTTGTAAAGCAACTTTTGAGGGCGTTAATTAATCTAGCCCAACAAGTCTTCTTGCCGCCTGAGTTATCTTTCAAAACTCCTGGTCAATTACAAAGTCTATCAACAGATATCAGATAATTGCTTCCACCATGCATACAAAAGTCTACAGCAATGGCTTCAAATGGATACAACGATATGAATGGATTTGCAGGTGGGAGATAGTGCTGGATGTTGCATTGCTCACGAGTAGCATTTATGGCATTGGTAAGTCCCGGTGCAACGACGGTGGCTTTAACATGTTCTCTCATGGCATTGGTACTCCTCAGAAAAGAGGCTTAAATGGTGCCATTATCTCAACAAGCTTTTTGTAGTGCGATACTTGGCTGACTAGGCCAAACCATGCTCGAATGTCAGCAATGGATTTGGGTTGAGAAAATAACAGGATTGGTTCTAAATATTTCTAACGTGGTTTAATGTCATTCTCGGTGATTCGAAACCAAGCAATATCGATTTCCGTTTAGACAAAATAGAGTTTTCTTGGGTTAAATTTAATACCCAGTAATCAATCATACGCCATCAATGCTGTTCGAGGTCGTCATCCCAGAGAGCAGTATCATCAACACATTTGGTATTTCTTGGAACTTCAGCAATAATACGGTCATAGTTGTGTGTGTAACCGTCCCCGCTCACAAGGTAGCCTTGTGGGGTCACGCAATATGGATACTGACCAAACTCTGTTATAAAAGTTAGTAAATGATGATTTTCTTTACGGACCAGGACAGAATGATACTCATTCCAGGCATCACTAACTGAGCGGTATGTTCTGCGGGAAATGCCATGTCCTTGGTTAAATAGTGGTACAGTGTGGTGTCACAAAGACAATGAAAGTTTAGGGACTGAAAGTCTATAACCCGTCGTGGACTTCAATCTGCTTTTCTCAACCAAATCGCTCTATGGCACCATGTTTTTGGCATGTTGGATTCCACCTTCTCAATGACACCTAATGCAACATCTTTATCCAATTGCTTTTTCACTTCATCTCTCCAATGGATGAGAATAGGTGCAGGAGTATGGATAGTGGTTGGTTTAGCTTTTTGGTAATGATTCTTTGTATTGGCGGCCCAGTCATCATCAAAAGTGATAGGTGAGGAAATTAATTAAATGTCGATGCAGAATAACGTTCCAATAGACGATGTTTCATCTTGTCGTTATTTTCCACATCGATAGCAAATGACAGCTATTAAGGGTGGTGCCTCTCTCATCAAATATTCGCACTTTGTGTTGATCGCAGTTGATTTGGTGAATCAGACAAAGAAGCAGCTACACCAATTGTGAGAAATTATGTGAGATGATTCTTAGTATCTTGGCTAAGGTAAAAGAGATCAGTTGTGTCTGACACATAAATCATCTCAGAAGTTTGATTCTTCTTGCAATCTTTGTCTTTTCTGAGACGGATGAACACCGCACCAAGGATGTTAATCCCTTCGTTGTTTGCTGCAAACATCTTCTTTCTCACTGGTATTAAGGGCTTAGTTATATGATCCCGGTTAGCCGGGATGAAATTTTGTCCCACCTAACCGAGGAACTCGGCAAGCTGCTATTTGCCACTTAAAAGTTAATTGCGATGATATGGTAGTAATCTCGTCTCAGTTTGCCAAGGTCTAAAAAAGCGTTTCACATTTTTTCACAAGAATGAAGTTTGAAAAAACTAAACATAAGTTTTTAGCCAGCTATTATGATCTTTTCTCAATTATTTTTTAAAAGTTAAAAAACAAACAAAAACTAATTATAATAGTAATTATCATACATCTCCCATATAATTATCTGCACTAATAATTTTAGAGGTCCGACAGAAAATTATATTGCAGCTATCGAACATCTAAAATTATCTGATGGTTATTTGTTTATTTTGATTTTTATTGGTTGAATATTTTGTTGACATAAGTTAACGTTTCTATCCTATGGGATGAAAAAACAATAATGCTTAATTGACGTTCGAAATCATTCCTGCAAATAAAACAAAAACAAAGTAAACAGCTCAATTTTCGAAGTTGTAACGTAACCTTTGTTTTTAAAATATAGCTGTTGTTTTTTCAGTTGTCGTAAGCGAAAGGTATAACATCTCTCTTTGATAGAGCTGTGTTGCACAGAAAAAATCGACTGGATGCATGATAAAACAGATATTCAACTCGGTAAAATAGGATATCGAAATTATTCAGTCCCGCTTTGCTGATATTCGACTCCGCTGCGCGTCATCGAATATCACAAGCTCGACTAAATAATATTGGATATCCCATTTTACCTCGTCGAATATCTGTTTATTATTAATCAAAATATTAACTTTTTGAGCCCGGTCAACCGGGACAAAGAACTATCATATAATACCGGGATGAAAAACGTCCTATTTAGCCGCGACGAAATTTCACCTCGGCTAACCAAGATCATGTAATCAGCACCTAAGTCACAATCCTTGAATCGGCAGGAACAAAATATTTTTAGCCCCATCAACGAGGCTTGAGCTTCAGTGTCCGTGATTGCAAAGACAGTAGATGGCTTTATTACAGGACATGACAAATTAAAATGACCATAGTCCTGCTTGCTTGTTGAGAGTTTGAGAATAATTGAAGGTTATTGGCATGATTCTCAAGCTATCCAGCCATAAGTACCGTCAAATATGTGATGCTCAAGGGTGACAAATTAACGAGGCCCTTTCCTGACGGTGGTGCATTGATGGCACCAAGAATATTGAAAATTGCTCCGTAGTTGCTTACGTCGTCACATATCTCGCTAGCTTTTCTTGACACATCTTAAACTTCATCATCGTCTTATTGCAAGACCTACAGTTTGTTTCATTTGAAGCTTCGGATTGCTATCTTACATAACTGATTAGACTTAGTTCCCTCTTGGTGAATTGCCATGTTGAAGTCTCCCTTGCTTGTTTGCAAAGACATAGCTTGTGCTGCCATCTCCTTGTCTTCGATTAAGGAGATTGTATTGTTCAATGATTTCGCATCTAACATGGAATCTCTCACTCGATATCGTCTGTATAATCAATTTGCTGTTCACATTGGTCTGTGGTGCAAGTTTTTGTGAACAAACAGACTTGTTCTTCACCCTTTACTTTAGCAACGAATGAACACGAATAGGCTGGCCATGATTTTGACGCATGGACAAAAGTTCAGTCCTTTGTACACTTTCTTCAGCTGTAGATATTACTGAATGTCTTTTGATAGCTCTTAGCGATGTAGCCTGATCAACAGAAGTCACATTGTCTATAGATCTGAAAAAGTCAACCTCTAAGTTATTTTGACAGCATTGCCATAGTTGTGTTGTCCATTGTCCGTTTGGTATTTCCGTCCCACACTTAAACAAATCCCATCCATTCAGAAATGTTTGCTACTGTGTATCAGTGGAACCTTATGATACTGTCGGTCGTCCAATTTCGGGAAGTTTCTGACTCAAGGGTTCAGTGATTGCATTACCTCGCTATTGTTAATGGATCAGGGCGTGAATATTCAACTGGGCTGCAGCAAAGGTGGTATCAATATCCTCAGTTGTCAATTCGCAGTTTGGAATGGGACAATTGATTGCAAGCATTTCATCCAATCGAGCAATTAAGCTCAAACATGCAAAGTTATGATATATTGATCTTTTTTATTTATTAGACAATAAATGTTTGAGCTAAAAATACAAAAAAAAAAAAAAAAAAAAAAAAAAAAAAAAAAAAAAAAAAAACGAATAGCATAACATAACAAAGTTCATATAAACACATATATGGATTAGGTTCCAGTTAATTGATATTAATGACTATTGTTTATTCTAGTGACTAAAAAATGAAATAAATGTAGTACTAGCTGCACGGAGCGTCGCACGACGCTGAAACGTCGTATTGGCCTGCTAACGCAGGCCCAGATTGCTACGTGATCCTCTACCCATATCAAAAACCTCTAAGACATGTTTTACATTGTTGATCTTCTTATCAATCCTTCTTATAAAAGTTACTGCACTTATAAAGTCATAGATCGTTGCGATATAAACAGGATTAAAACTATTGATCCCCCTTTTTGGAACTATTTGATTTATATGTGTGCCACGTTTGGTCACTAAAGACAAAGTACAGATGAAGTTATCCAAAATTTTTAAAATTGAACTTCTAATGATGTTGTAAAGTGTTACCATAGCAACAAACTGTCAAAATTGGGCCTAAAATATGCAGGACTATATGAGCTATACATATATCAAGTTTGGTCACTAACGGCAAAGTACAGGGGAAGTTATAGAAAATTTACCCTATCACATTTATCCCCTGTTTGCTATACCGAGATTTTCATATTACGGAAAATCTCAGGAACATTGGAGGAGTGGCTTCACCCCGAAATTTTTGAAGTTTTCTGATTGGTTTTCTTTTGAAGAGTTCTCAGCCAATTAAAATCTTTGATTTCGCTTTCGTTTTCCAAAGGAGGCGTGCTCACTTCAATAAAAGGAGAGTCACACTACGCTTTTTATATATATCTTATGTGACGAAGCATTCATTAGCAATTGGATATCTCGGTCAGTGATTGGCAGATATTGATAAGCACAAGCACATCAACCTGTACAGGCACTGATGACAAAGATATAATGACATCAATAAAAGTAAGACATTCACCTTTTACTTAATTTTATCATTGGTAGTAGAGGAAAGGATTTATACAAATATTGAGCCTCAGTGATACTATATAAAATTCAACTTCAAGTTTAAAAATGGCAACAAATTCTTCAGAGGCCCTTCCCTTACTACAAAAGGGTAAAAGTTACGAGGACTGGTTAAAACTGATAAAAGTTTGGAGTAAATACACAACTTTACACCCAAAGACGTCAAGGCCCAGCAATAGCTCTAACACTTGAAGGAGATGTCCAAAAACATGCACTCAGAGTTACAGAGGATGATTTAGCTTTAGGTGACGGTGTTGACAATACAATAAAATCTCTCTATGAACTCTTTCTAAAAGACACTGTCTTATCCAAATATGAAAAACTTGAAGCATTTGAGACATATAAACGGTGATCAGGAACATTTCTTCCTCGATTTCTAGATGGATTTGACAAGCACTTACATAACACGAAAACGTATGAAATCACAATGTCTGATGATCTGTTAGCATACAGAATACTAAAGGCAGCAAATTTGTCACACCAGGATGAACACTTGATGAAGGTAACTTTAACAAAGTCGTTAAACTATAAATATGTGAAACAACAACTGAGGAGAACTTTCGGTGACTCAATAAATAATATACCAGCCATTAAAGAAGAAGTGGTTAAAGCTAGGAGCGCTTTTATCAATACTTCTTGCAATTGTCAGTGTTTACAACGAAGACGTTGCAATAGTATATCTGTAGAAGAGCAAAATGAAACATATAATGATGAATACCATGATAATTTTGAAAACAATGCATTTTTCAATTGCAATAGAAACGATGAACACTATCATTAAGAAAAACGATTCAACCGGTCATCTCAAGTTTTCACCCAAACCTCCATTCGCACAAACTCATATACAAATAAACATTGACAGCAACAAAATATTCGTAAACAAAACTCTCATACTCAACGCAGAAGAAACTCTTGTCATAGAAATGGAGTTCAGCTAAGGTATAGCATTTGCGAAAGCTTTTACCATTTTGAGCAGCAGTGCCCAAAAAGAAAATCATCTGATACTCTCTTCACATACGAAGTCGTATTGTTCAAGGTTGATTATAATCATCCAGCGGAATTAAAGAACCTTGTCTCTGATTCATGGAATGCTGCCTTGCTAGACAGTGGTGGCACAAACACTGTTGCCGGAGAGGGGTGGTATCTTTTATAAAAAGTTTAAATGACAACGATAAAGCAGAGTAAGGTCTTGAAAATCAAATCTAATAACATATACCGTTCCGGTGATAGACGTCCATATCCTGGTATAAGTAATAATGATATTTCTTCAACGATAGCCAACAAAGAAGTACTTCTAATTACGGAGATTGTGCCAAACAAAATTCCTTTATTACTGTTAAGGAAAGCAATGCAAAAATAGGCATGACAATAGATTTTCAACTCAGCGCAATTAAGGAAAAATTTGTCTTTTTGCCATATGAATGAGGTTTTATGCAGGCATAGACAAAATTCATGAGCATATTATAGATATACACAAAGAAAAGTTTTTACAAAGGATTTTAAAACAATTGAAAAAAATATATTTCCCTTAGTATATTTTAAAAGGGTATACATTAGGATACTACGCCCAGGTTTTATGAATATTGTATCTTGAAATTTTGTTTTTTGCTGTGGCTCCATCGAGAAACTTTGATATTCATTCTTTTTAAGCTTAAAATTACCACCTCGTTGCCTTTTATATGGTGGAAATATTTTTTATGCCAAATTATGGTCTGATAAGCTAGAAATTGACAATTTTATTTAAAGGTTGGGAGAAAATAGGATTTGCTCAACCAGTTCTTTGCTTATAATTCTTTTCAAAGATAACTTTTAGCATAAAAAAAATTTTCATAGGAATGCCTGGTAATGCTTTTTTTATTTTACCTAAAGACATCTCAAATTAAATTACTTCCTGGTAGCCTCAAGGCATTTTCGAAATTATTATTTTTAGGGTTTTCTCCTCGCAGCTGTGGAGCCAAAATATCCTTATATTCGAAAAAAAACTTCTCTAAGTCTTAATTTGGAATATACATTATGTATTTCTGATAAAAACAATAACGGTCATCAATGTTAAAAGCTTAAAGATTTGTTTGAAACTCAAACCGCTAAAATTTGTGTAAATTCGGCATTTTCCTCAATCACGCTGAGAAACTGATCAAGCAACTATATTCGGAAGATTGGAAAAGCTCATAATAACTTCTTTAGGTTATTGCGCAGTGCCAATAACTTCTTATAGCAAGCTTTTGAACAGTATTAACACAGACAATAATGAAAAAGTACTGCTTGTTAATAAAAGTGAAAAATCGAAATATGAGATTGCAGTGAGACTTCACAGGCAGTTTGTCCATCGAACAGCCAACAAATTTTTAAAATAGGTGAATTCAGTAGGAAAAGTGTGGAGTGAAGACACAGCTGCGGGAATATATATTGAAAGTCAATAGAAAATGTGTTTGTCAGATATACAGGAAGCCTCCACCACCACCTGTGGTGGGATTACCACTTGCGATGTTGTTTCAAGAAGATGTGAAATGAACTTAAAATTTTATATAGGTCACATTATCGTACATATAATTGGTCACCCCATTCACTTGTCTTCCTTAATAGAAAAAAAAAAACATACTTCCCCTGACAATAATATAGGGTTTACTTCAAGCATGGATACAAGTATATGGTGCAGCCGAAAAATTCCTGGCAGATAGTGGAGGTGAATTTGCGAATCAAGAATTCATTGATATATGTGAACATTGATATATGTGAATCGTTCAATATAAACGTACACACAACCGCCATTGGGACACCATTTAGTAATGGACTTGTTGAAAGACATAACCTTATAATCTTTGAAATGCTCAACAAGTTACTTGAAGATAGCAATTCGAATGTAGATTTTCATCTGCATGGTGTCTTGATACCAAAAATTCGCTTTCTAACATTCACCACTTTTCACAGCATCAATTAGCAATGTTCCAAAATCCGAAGTTACCAGCAGCTTTTCGAGATGACCTACCTGCGTTAACGATAACAAATGTGTCAAATGTAATAACAGATAATATGGGTGTTTTACATAAGGTAAAGAAAGCTTATGTTGAGAGCGAACGTTCAGATAAAATTAAACGAGCTCTATCCCGCAAAATTCATACGTCAGGCGATGAGAAGTATCTTACTGGTGAAACAGTTTATTTCAAACGGCAAAATGATTAAAGATGGAGGGAACTCAGCAAAGTACTTGGTCGAGACAGAGAGTAGGTGCACATCAAATATGGGTCGACATATGTTAGGGTACACCCACCTTGTATAACACATGCACAAGCAATTCATGTCACTGAAACACAACTATCAAGAGATGAAGCCAATCTCTCAGAAAATCTTTCATTTCCACACCCTAATCAAGGAACTCAAAAGAGTCTACCTATTTCTGTTCCTAATTATCATAGAAAACTGAATCTTGAAGACAAAAATTCTGTTCAAGATACACAAATGCAACAGATTGACACTATTGAAGAAGTAAAACCATCTCCAAATGAAGAAGAAGATAATTGTCTAGAAACAGAGCTTGCAAAACTTCCCTCTTCACTCGAAAGCCTGTCAGTCTCTGACACTAAAAATAAGATAATTAAAAAAAGGTACAATCGTAAAACTAAAACTAAAAGACAATCCTCTTGATGAAAGGCTTGCCTTGTCTTGTCGATCTGGAAAACCAACAGGAATATACAAAAATGCCTAGAATACAGTGAGTGCAAACGTTATTTTTAAATCTGTTGACTTTGATCGTGATGTTGAAAGCTCACAAAATAATATTAGCATGAATACTGAATATAACGATACATATTTAGTAGAAGAAGAGATAGAAATATTGAATACTTAACGGAATGAACTTCAAAGCTTGAAATCATGGTCCGTTTGGACCGAAGTCGAAAATAGGGGTCAAAAATAAATAACAAAACGGGTCCTAGCAAAGCAATCTATAGATGGTCAAGTTGTCAGACTTTAAGACCAACTCTCCCTGCTGTTCCTGTATTTGCATTCGACCTGCTATGGCCATAATTACATAGAAAAAGTGGACATTAAACTCAATAAACGTAAAAACTGCTTTTCCCCAAGGAAAGCAAATTGTTCATCTACTTGCTCCACCAAAAGCCAAAACGAATAAAATCTAGCAACTCAAAAAGTGCACATGGACTTGAAAACGTCAGTAGGTTATGGTATCTCAGAGTCAAAGAAGCACTGTTACAGTTAAATGGTAAATTAAGAAGCATAGACACTGGTTAGTTTTACTGGATCGACAATAATATGTTTAGAAAAAAAGAAATGCATTTTATCTGGTGATTTTAACATCAATCTTCCGAATAGTAGTTCTAATACTGTCATTTCAGAGTTTTATCATAAGATGTGTGACAGCTTTTTTGCGCCTTATGCATTACAACCGTCAAGAATCACCGTAAACTCCGTAACTCTCATTGATAATATATTTGCAAATTTTATTGACGAAGAAAATTTTTCTGAAAATTTTGATTATCAAATATGAGATCATCTTGTTCAATACTTAGTCATAAATAACTTTTACTCTAAACATCTCAGGCGCACGAAGGAGAAGATTTGTATTAGCAAACGTGATTTTAAATTTTTTAATAATAATGAATTCAAAAACGACATCAAAAATTTTGATTGGAAGTCTTTGTTTAGTCCATACGATGATGTAAACCTTAGTTTTTCAAGGTTTTCTGAAACACTTCAGTTTTTTCTTGATGAATATGCTCCCGTAAAAAATCTTAGTCGAAAGCAAGTGTCTTTGAAATTGAAACCATGGATTACTGGTGAAATCAGACATAAAATTAATGTTAGAAACAATTTACTAAGAAAATTTCGCACATGCAAAGATGATGCTTTAAAAGCCTTAAAATATTCAGACTATAAAAACATGAGAAATGAAGATAAAAAATTGATCTCAAATTCAAAGAAATTATACTACCATCGCTATTTCAATCGATTTTCAAAAAACAGCGCCAAAACTTGGAATGACATAAAAAACTTAATAACTTCAAAATCAAATAATTTTAATTCCATAGATACTATCAAAATTGATGATTACATGACAACTGATAAAAGTGACATTGCTAATGCCTTCAACACATTTTTTACAAATGTTGGTCCAAAGATCGCCAGCACCATCACTGAACCAAAAAATCGAAATTTTAAAGATTATTTCAAATATCAGACCAGAGATTCTTTCTATCTGAAACTAACGACTGTGGACGAAATTTGTAAACTTATTTCACGCTTAGATAGTAAGAAATCTAGTGGCCCTCTCAGTATACCTATTAATATACTTAAGTATTGTGCTGATGTCCTTTCTGAACCACTTTCTTTACATGTCAACATGTCTTTCAACCAAGGTGTGTTTCCTGATCTATTAAAACCAGCCAAGATTATTCCCATTTTCAAAAAGGGTGATGCTACTTTGTGCACTAACTACCTTCCTATTTCACTTTTGTCTATATTCAGTAAAATATTTGAAAAATGCTATCATTCTCGTCTCTATTCTTATTTTAATAAAAACAATCTTATTTATAAACGCTAATTTGGCTTTAGAAGCAGGTACTCCACTAATGATTCTCTTGTAAACTTGATCGAAACCATTAAAAAACTTATTGACGACGGAAACTTTGTTTGCACTATATATATAGATCTTCAAAAGGCCTTTGATACGGTGAATTATAATATTCTTTTTTAAAAAACTCAATTTTTATGAAATCCGAGGAGTTGCAAATAACTGGCTTAAAACTTTTCTATGCGACCGTCATCAATATGTTTATGTTAACGGTTATAAGTCTAATCTACAATTGCTAAAATGTGGGACACCACAAGGATCTACACCTGGACCTTTACTATTTCTGCTATAAATCAACGACCTAAACCTGGCATTCAAGAGCGTTATGTCAAATCATTTTGCCGACGACACTTGTGTTATGTTTTTTAGTAAAAAGTTATCCACCGTTCAGACGGTAGTTAACCACGAATTGAAATTACTGGTTGATTGGCTTAATTGTAATAAATTATCACTCAATGTGTCTAAAACTGAAATGGTTCTTTTCAATATTCCTAAATTCCCAGACCGTCACATATCAACTAAATTAAATAAGTCTAAGTTCCAACCTTCTGAAGTTGTAAAATATCTCGGTGTTTACATAGACTCCAACCTAAACTTTAATTTTCATATAAACCAATTACGTGAAAAGGTTGCTCAAACTAATGGTATTATATCTAAACTACTTTACTATGTTTCAACTGAAACCTGCATATCTGTATACTATGCAATCTTTTTCTCTCATCTACTTTATGGCACTAATGTTTTGCATTTTACCACTAAATCTAATATATCAAAGATAAGTACTCTGCAACGAAAATGTCTCTGATTAATATCCTTTTCTGGGTATGATGATAGAACTAATCCTTTGTTTATATTGTATCAGCTGCTAAAAGTTGAAGGTATTTTTTCGTTTGAAACTTTAAAGTTCTTTTTTAAACTTGAACTTAAATTATCATCTGAAATACTTTCTGATTTATTTGTTTATAGCCGTTCTGGATCTTCTAACGTTAATGTATGTACCAGAAGTAGTAATAAAATTGCTACAAGCTCTTATAAAACGGTTAGGTTTCGTAGAAATTCTCTCAGATATTTGGGTGTCCTCACCTGAAGTGATTACATGAAAAACGCCAATGATGATTACTTAGAAAATCTAAAAGATCGATCTTACTCCGCCTCTATTTCTTCTTTTAAGATAGCTTTTAAAAAATTTTTAATCGATAAATATATCAACCTTGAAAACGGGTAATGAATGTTTGTTGTTGCTTCACATATTCCTCTTAACTTCGTTACTGAACAAACTTTTCTCGTAGTTGTTTACGATGTGATGAGTTTTTTTAGCTATTTCGTCTTAACTTCTGTAATGTCTAGCTGTTTTCCTTTTTTTTAAGTATTTTTTTAAAAAAAAAAAAAAAAAATTATGGTGTAGGGAGCCACTTAGAATTACTTTTTGTATATGTGTGCTTCCTATTGCATAGTTGATTATTTTTACGACGGTAGTAGTTTTTTGACCTTATGTAATTTTCAATTATGCGAGAATAAATTTATTATTAATATGTCAATCGAAATACCGTTATGCCATGTTGATGGTACGATTTTCGCGACAATAAAGTTCTTCGATTTTCGATTTCGCTCAGAAGTTTTTCGATTTGGGTCAGAAGAATCTATTGCTTTCAAGTATGTGGGTATAAACTTATCTCAGAGTCAAGATTTTAGCGTCAATATAGATGAATTCAACTACATCCGATCAATTTCACAGATACCCATTTCCAAAAACAAACCAAAAGAAACACTGCTTAACGATAAAGAGAAGTCCATGCATCGAAAATCTATTGGCCAACTGGCATATCTGGCATATCGTGCCTAGACATTTGTTTGAAACTCCAAATCTTCTCTGTGGCAGTAGCATAGAGTGGCAGTCAAGGTGCGACTTATAGTGGCAGTCAAGGTGGCCAGATAAAATTTTTGTCAGATGATCCAAGCAACTCATGCCCCACTAGAATTCTACCAAAATAAAAAGGGTTGCAAGATCAACAATAACAGCTGAAACACTGTCACTTTCGAATGCATGTGATATGTCAGTGTTTTTACATAAATTAATGACTGAGCCTATCCAGCAAACTAAGATCATCAGCGAAGCTGTATATACTGATGATAGTCTCTTCAAAACTGTGCATTCCTCAAAATTGGCTCTAGAAAAACGACTAATAGTTGACATTGCTTTGGTTCACAAAATGATAGAAAGAAAACATATATCCCTAGTGTGGATAGAAGAAGATAAAACTAGAGCGGCTTCGCAGGTCAACTCTGACGAAAGATTTTCTCAAAGCTTTCAAATTTAAAAAGACTCTTTCATGCCATATTGAGCTCATATTGAAATTATAGTAAAACTGGCAAACTACTAGTAAGAACTTCTTTTTATTAAGCTGATAAGTCCAAATAAGTTGCTATTTTCAAATTATAAACTATATAATGAAAAAGATAAATATTTGGTTGTGTCTGTTGTGTCATCAGAGCTTATTGATGTTAAGCATTCAACAAAAGTAACATCATCGGAAGCCTGAATGAAATTCTGAGTCACGTTTACATATTTTTGGTGGGCAAGTATCATTAAATAGTCCTGTCCAACCAAAAGTATGTTATTTAAATTAATCAGATGAGAAGCATGAAGAGAACCATATAAAACTAAGCATTTGATGCCAAATTTTATTAATCAATTAAATT
>JANSTP010280257.1:0-18922 GCA_025330745.1 Cladonema radiatum | reverse complement strand
TTTATGTGTATTTCCCAGACCCGGACCTTCGAAAAATAATCGGATTTCCGTGGCTAATTTATGCAATGGATAAATTTCCCAAAAATAATATCTAAATATTGGTTGAATAATGCTCATCATCACTGCTATATATAGTTTGGGAGCTTGCAGAAAGCCAATTGGCCTTATCATCGAGAACCTATCAAAACTTTAGTGAAAACATGATCGGAGGCTGGACAAAAAATGTTTCGATTGGATATTATTGAAAAAATCTAAGCAAAAAGAGAAAAAAAACTGTCTCTCTTCTTTTTAACTATAGCTCTCTTCTTTTTAATTACACTTCTGTTCGACAAAAACGAATGCCAAATCTCAACACTATGCTTAGATGTAAGTTTCGGTGATCATAAGCTCTATTCTCTTTGTTTGCACTCCAATCCAGCGTAAATTTACGCCAATTACCAAAGCTCACTTTTTGTGAAAGTTTAGGTCATATGTAGCTCTCTTCTTTATAATTACAATTCTGTCCTACAAAAATGAACACTAAATATCAACACTCACTTTAGTTCTGAGATTTGGTTATCTATGGCTACCTTCCTTTTTTTTGCTCTGCAATATTATGTTATTTTACACCAATTATCAACACTCACCTTTGCTACAAGTTTCGGTGATCATTGGCTCAATTCTTTTTGTTTGCACTCTCATCCTAGGTAAACTTACACCAATTATCAACGCTCACTTTTGATGTAAGTATATGTGATATTTAGCTCTCTTCTTTTTAATTACACTTTTGAACTACAAAAACAAACACCAAATACCGACACACACTATAGATGTAAGTTTCGGTGATCATTGGCTCTCTTCTTTTTGCTTGCACTCCAATCCTAAGAAAACTGACACCAATTATCAACGCTCAGTTTTGGTGTAAGTTTGAGAGATATTTAGCTCTCTTGCTTTTAACTACACTTCTGTCCTACAAAAACGAACACTTAATATCATCACTCACTTTAGATGTAAGTTTCGGTGAACCTTGGCTACCTTTTTTTAGTTGGCTCTGCAATATCATGTTATTTTACACGAATTATCAACACCCACCTTATGTGAAGCTTTGGCTCTCATTGTCTTTCTTCTTTTTTTTTGCACTCCATTCCAACGTAAACTTACACCATTTATCAACGCTTACTTTAGGTGTAAGTTTATGTGATCATTGGCTCTATTCTATTTGTTTCCAATCTAATCCTATGTAAACTTACCCCAATTATCAGCACTCACTTTTGGTGTAAGTTTAGGTGATATTTTGCCCTCTTCTTTTTAAATACACGACTGTCTTACAAAAACGAACACCAAATATCAACAATCACTTTAGTTGTAAGTTTGGGAGACCATGTTCTACCTTCTTTTTGTCAGCCCTGAAATACTATGTTTTTTTACGCCAATTATCAACACTCACTTTAGCGTAAGTTTCCTTGATCATTGGCTGTCTTCTTTTTGTCTGCACTCTAATCCTACGTAAACTAACACTAATTTGCGACGCTCACTTTTGTTATAAGTTTAGGTGATATTTAGCTCTTTTATTTTTAGTTACACTTCTTTCCTACAAAAACGAACAACAAATACTAACACCCACTTTAGATGTAAGTTTCGGTGATCATTGGCTCTCCTATTTTTGTTTGCAGTCCAACCCTACGTAAGCTTACACCAATTATTAACGCTCACTTTAGGTGTCAGTTTATGCGATAATTAGCACTCTTATTTTTAATTACACTTCTGAACTACAAAAGCGAACACCAAATATCAACACTCACTTTAAATGTAAGTTTCAGTGATTCTTGGCTACCTTCTTTTTGTTTGCTCTACAATATTATGTTATTTTACACCAATTATCAACACTCGCTTTAGATGTAATTTTCGGTGATCATTGGCACTCTTTTTTTTCTTCCACTCCAATTCTACTTATACTTACATCAACTATCAACGCTAACTTAAGTTTATGTGATATATAGATCTCGTCTATTTAATTACACTACTGTCCTACAAAAACAAACACCACATATCGACACTCACTTTCGATGTAAGTTTTGTTGATCCTTGGCTACCTTCTTTTTATTTGCGCTACAATAGTATGTTATTTTACACCAATTATCAACACTCACTTTTGGTGTAAGTTTCGGTGATCATTGGCTCTATTCTTTTTGTTTTCACTCCAATCCTTCCTAAACTTACACCAATTATCAACGCAAACTTTTGATGTAAGTTTATGTGATATTTAGCTCTCTTCTTTTTAATTACACTTCTGTTCTAGAAAAACGAACACCAAATATCAACACCCACTTTGGATATAAGTTTCTGTGATCCTTGGCTACCTTTTTTTTAGTTGCGCTGCAATACTATGTTATTTTACACCAATTATCCACATTCACTTTAGGAGTAAGTTTCGTTGATCATAATCTCTCTTCTATTTGTTTGCACTCCAATCTTGCGTGAACTTACACCAATTTTCATGGCTCACTTTTTGTGTACGTTTAAGTGATATTTGGCTCTCTTCTTAATAATTACACTTATGTCCTACAATATTGAACACTAAATATCAACACTCAATTTAGATGTGAGCTTGGGTTATCTATGGCTACGTTCTTTTTGTTTGCTCTGCAATATTATATTATTTTAAATCAATTATCAACACACACTTTAGCTTCAAGTTTTGGAGATCGTTAGCTCAATGTTTTTTGTTTGCTCTCCAATCCAACGTAAACTTACACCAATTATCAAGGCTCACTTTTGATGTAAGTTTATTTGATATTTAGCTCTCTTCTATTTAATTACACTTCTGTCCTACAAAAGCGAACACCAACTATGAACACTCCCTTTAGAGATAAGCTTCGGTGATCATAGGCTACCTTCTTTTTTTTGCTTCACTATACTATGCTATTTTACACCAATTAAGAACACTCACATTAGATGTAAGATTCGGTGATCATTGGTCCTCTTCTTTTTGTTTGCACTACAATCCTACATAGACATACACCAATTATCTACGCCCACTTTCGGTGTAAGTTTATGTGATATTTAGCTCTCTTCCTTTTAATTACAATTCTGTCCTGCAAAAACGAACAGCAAATAACAACACTCACTTTAGATGAAAGTTTCTGTGATCCTTGGCTACCTTCTTTTTGTTTGCGCTGCAATACTATAATATTTTACACCAATTATCAACACTCACTTTAGGTGTAAGTATCTGTGATCATTGGCCCTCTTCTTTTTGTTTCCACTCCAATCCCACCTAAACTTAAACCAATTATCAACGCTCAGTTTTGGTGTAAGCTTAGGTGATATTTAGCACTCTTCTTTTTCATCACACTTCTGTCCTACAAAAACGTACACCAAATATGATTACTCCCTTTAGATGTAAATTTCGGTGATCATAATCTCTCTTCTTTTTCTTTTCACTCCAATCCTATGAAAACTTACACCAATTATCAACGCTCACTTTTGGTGTAAGTTTAGCTGATATTTAGCTCTCTTTTTATTAATTACACTTCAGTCCTACAAAAACGAACACCAAATATCAACACTCAATTTACATGTTATTTTCGGTGATCATTGGCTACCTTCTTTTTGTTTGCACTCCAAGACTTAATTAACTTACACCAATTATCTACGCTCACTATTGGTGTAAATTTATGTGATATTTAGCTCTCTTCCTTTTAATTACACTTCTGTACTACAAAAAACGAACACCAAATATCAACACTAAAGTTAGTTTTTATTTTCAGTGATCATTGGCTACCTTATTTTTGTTTGCGCCAAAATATTATGTTATTTTGCACCAATTATCAACACTAACTTTAGGTGTAATTTTCGTTGATCATAATCACTCTTCTTTTTATTTCCACCCCAATCTTGCGTAAACTTACACCAATTATCAATTCTCACTTTTTGCGTAAGTTTAGGTGATATTTAGTTCTCTTCTTAATAATTACACTTCTGTCCTACAAAAATGAACACTAAATGTCAACTCTCACTTAAGATGTGAGTTTCGGTTATCTATGGCTACGTTCTATTTGTTTGTTCTGCAATATTATGTCCTTTTAAACCAATTATCAACACACACCTTAGCTACCAGTTTCGGTGATCATTGGCTCTCTTTTTTACTTCGGCACTCCAATCCTACGTAAACTTACAACAATTATCAATGCTCACTGTTGGTATATCTTTATGTGATATTAAGCTCTCTTCTTTTAAATTACCCTTCTGTCCCACAAATACGAACACCATATATCAACACTCACTTTAGATGTAAGTTTCGGTTATCATTGGCCCTCTTTTTTTCATTTGCACTGCAATCCTACGTAAACTTACACCAATTATCAACGCTCACTTTTGGTGTAAGTTTAGGTGATATTAAAGTCTCTATATTTTATTACACTTCTGTCCTAAAATACGAACACCAAATATCAACACTCACTTAAGATGTATGTTCTGGTGATCATTGGCTACCTTCTTTTTGTTTTCATTCCTATCTTTAATAAACTTACACCAATTATCTACGCTCACTATTGGTGTAAATTTATTTGATATTTAGCTCTCTTCCTTTTAATTACACTTCTGTCCTATAAAAAGGAACACGAAATATAAACACTCCCTTTAGATGTAAGCTTCAGTGATCATCCGCTACCTTCTTTTTTTTTTGCGCGGCAATATTATGCTATTCTACACCAATTATGAACAATCACTTTATGTGTAAGTTTTGGTGATTATTGGCTCTCTTATTTTCGCTTGCACTACAATCCTATGTAAACTTACACCAATTATCAACGCTCAGTTTTGGTGTACGTTTAGGTGATATTTAGCTCTCTTGCTTTTAATTACACTTCTGTCCTATAAAAACGAACAACAATTATCTTCACTCACTTCAGATGAAAGTTTCTGTAAACCTTGGCTACCTTGGCTCTTACTATAATATTTTACACCAATTATCAACACTCACTTTAGGTGTAAGCTTCTGTGATCATTGGCTTTCTTCTTTTAGTTTCCACTCCAATCCTACCTAAACTTACAACAATTATGAACACTCACTTTATGTGTAAGTTTCGGTGATCATTGGCCCTCTTTTTTTCGTTGGCACTCCAATCCTACGTAAACTTACAACAATTATCAACGCTCACTTTTGGTGTAAGTTTATTTGTTATTAAAGTCTATTTTTTTATTACACTTCTGTCCTACAAATACGAACACCAAATATCAACACTCACTTAAGATGTATGTTCCGGTGATCATTGGCTAACTTCTTTTTGTTTCCGCTGCAATATTATGTTATTTTACACCAATTATCAACACTAACTTTAGGTGTAATTTTCGTTGATCATAATTACTCTTCTTTTTTTTTCCACCCCAATCTTGCGTAAACTTACACCCATTATCAAGGCTCACTTTTTCTGTAAGTTTAGGTGATATTTAGCTCTCTTCTTAATAATTACATTTCTGTCCTACAAAAATGAACACTAAATGTCAACTCTCACTTAAGATGTGAGTTTCGGTTATCTATGTCTACGTTCTATTTGTTTGTTCTGCAATATTATGTCCTTTTCAACCAATTATCAACACACACCTTAGCTACAAGTTTCGGTGATCATTGGCTCTCTTTTTTTCTTCGGCACTCCAATCTTACGTAAACTTACACCAATTATCAACGCTCAGTTTTGGTGTACGAATAGGTGGTATTTAGCTGTCTTGCTTTTAATTACACTTCTGTCCTACAAAAACGAAAACCAAATATCATCACTCACTATAGATGTAATTTTCGGTGATCATTGGCTCTCTCTTTTTTTTTTTTCTTTTGCACTTCAATCCTACATAAAAATACACCATTTATCAACAATCACTTTTGGTGTAATTTTATGTGATATTTATCTCTCTTCTTTTTAATTACCCTTCAGTCCTACAAAAACGAAAACTAAATTTCAATACTACTTTTAGCTGTAAGTTTCGGTGATCATTGCCTCTCTTCTTTTTGTTTGCACTCCAATCCTAAATAAACTTACACCAATTATCTACGCTCACTTTTGGTGTAAGTTTATGTGATATTTAGCTCTCTTCCTTTAAATTACATTTCTGTCCTAAAAAAAAAAAAAACACCAAATATCAACACTAAATTTAGATGTTATTTTCTGTGATCATTGGCTACCTTATTTTTGTTTGTGCTGAAATATTATGTTAATTTACACCAATTATCAACACTCACTTTAGGTGTAATTTTCGTTGATCATAATCACTCATCTTTTTGTTAGCACTCCAATCCTGCGTAAAATTACACCAATTATCAAGGCTCGTTTTTTGTGTAAGTTTAAGTGATATTTATCTTTCTTCTTAATAATTACACTTCTGTCCTACAAAAATGAACACTAAATGTCAACACTCTTTTAATATGTGAGTTTCAGTTATCTATGGCTACCTTCATTTTGTTTGTTCTGCAATATTATGTCCTTTTAAACCAATCATCAACACACACCTTAGCTACAAGTTTCGATGATCATTGGCTCGCTTTTTTTCTTCGGCACTCCAATCCTACGTAAACTTACACCAATTATCAACGCTCACTGTTGGTATAACTTGATGTGATATTAAGCTCTCTTCTTTTAAATTACACTTCTGTCCCACAAATACGAAAACCATATATCAACATTCACTTTAGATGTAAGTTTCGGTTATCATTGGCCCTCTTTTTTTCGTTTGCACTACAATCCTACGTAAACTTACACCAATTATCAACGCTCACTTTTGGTGTAAGTTTAGGTGACATTAAAGTCTCTATTTTTTATTACACTTCTGTCCTAAAATACGAACACCAAATATCAACACTCACTTAAGATGTATGTTCTGGTGATCATTGGCTACCTTCTTTTTGTTTGCACTCCTATCCTAAATAAACTTACACCAATTATCTACGCTCACTATTGGTGTAAATTTATGTGATATTTAGCTCTTTTTCCTTTTAATTACACTTCTGTCCGACAAAAACGAACACGAAATATAAACACTCCCTTTAGATGTAAGTTTCGGTGATCATTGGCTACCTTCTTTTTTTTGCGCAGAAATACTATGCTATTCTACACCAATTATGAACACTCACTTTATGTGTAAGTTTCGGTGATTATTGGCTCTCTTATTTTCGTTTGCACTACAATCCTATGTAAACTTACACCAAATATCAACGCTCAGTTTTGGTATACGTTTAGGTGGTATTTAGCTGTCTTGCTTTTAATTACACTTCTGTCCTACAAAGACTAACACCAAATATCATCACTCCCTATAGATGTGAGTTTCGGTGATTATTGGCTCTCTTATTTTCGTTTGCACTACAATCCTATGTAAACTTACACCATTAATTAACGCTCAGTTTTGGTGAAAGTATAGGTGATATTTAGCTCTCTTGCTTTTAATTATACTTCAGTCCTATAAAAACGAAAAACAATTATCATCACTCACTTCAGATGTAAGTTTCTGTGAACCTTGGCTACCTTTTTTTCGTTTGCGTTGTCTTACTATAATATTTTACACTAATTATCAACACTCACTTTAGGTGTAAGTTTCTGTGATCATTTGCTCTCTTCTTTTAGTTTCCACTCCAATCCTACCTAAACTTACAACAATTATGAACACTCACTTTATTTGTAAGTTTCGGTGATCATTGGCCCTCTTTTTTTCGTTGGTACTTCAATCCTACGTAAACTTACAACAATTATCAACGCTCACTTTTGGTGTAATTTTATTTGATATTAAAGTCTGTTTTTTTTATTACACTTCTGTCCTACAAATACGAACACCAAATATCAACACTCACTTAAGATGTATGTTCCGGTGATCATTGGCTAACTTCTTTTTGTTTCCGCTGCAATATTATGTTCTTTTACACTAATTATCTACACTAACTTTACGTGTAATTTTTGATGATCATAATCACTCTTCTTTTTATTTCCACCCCAATCTTGCGTAAACTTACACCAATTATCAAGGCTCACTTTTTGTGTTAGTTTAGGTGATATTTAGCTCTCTTCTTGATAATTACACTTCTGTCCTACAAAAATGAACACTAAATGTCAACTCTCACTTAAGATGTGAGTTTCGGTTATCTATGGCTACGTTCTATTTGTTTGTTCTGCAATATTATGTCTTTTTAAACCAATTATCAACACACACCTTAGCTACAAGTTTCAGTGATCATTGGCTCTCTTTTTTTCTTCGGCACTCCAATCCTACGTAAACTTACACCAATTATCAACGCCCACTGTTGGTATAACTTTATGTGATATTAAGCTCTCTTCTTTTAAATTACACTTCTGTCCCACAAATACGAACACCATATATAAACACTCACTTTAGATGTAAGTTTCGGTTACCATTGGCCCTCTTTTTTTCGTTTGCACTGCAATCCTACGTAAACTTACACCAATTATCAACGGTCAGTTTTGGTGTACGTTTAGGTGGTATTTAGCTGTCTTGCTTTTAATTACACTTCTTTCCTACAAAAACGAACACCAAATATCATCACTCACTATAGATGTAAGTTTCGGTGATCATGGCTCTCTTTTTTTTTTTTTTTTTCTTTTGCACTCCAATCCTAAATAAACTTACACCAATTATCTAAGCTCACTTTTGGTGTAAGTTTATGTGATATTTAGCTCTCTTCCATTTAATTACATTTCTGTCCAAAAAAAAAAAACACCAAATATCAACACTAAATTTAGATGTTATTTTCTGTGATCATTGGTTACCTTATTTTTGTTTGTGCTGAAATATTATGTTAATTTACAGCAATTATCAACACTCACTTTAGGTGTAAAGTTCGTTGATCATAATCACTCATCTTTTTGTTTGCACTCCAATCCTGCGTAAACTTACACCAATTATCAAGGCTCACTTTTTGTGTAAGTTTAAGTGATATTAATCTCTTTTCTTAATAATTACACTTCTGTCCTACAAAAATGAACACTAAATGTCAACACTCACTTTATATGTGAGTTTCAGTTATCTATGGCTACGTTCTTTTTGTTTGTTCTGCAATATTATGTTATTTTAAACCAATTATCAACACACACTTTAGCTACAAGTTTCGGTGATAATTGGCTCTCTTCTTTTCATTGGCTCTCCAATCCTACGTAAACTTACACAAATTATCAACGCTCACTGTTTGTGTAACTTTATGTGATATTTAGCTGTTTTCTTTTTAATTACACTTCTGCCCCACAAATACGAACACCATATATCAAGACTCACTTTAGATGTAAGTTTCGGTGATCATTGGCTCTTTCCTTTTTGTTTGCACTCCAATCCTATATAAACTTACACCAATTATCAATGCTCAGTTTTTGGTGTAAGTTTAGATGATATTTAGCTCTCTTCTTTTCAATTACCCATTTTTCCTACAAAAACGAACACCAAATATTAACACTTCATTTAAAAGTAAGTTTCGATGATCCTTGGCTACCTTGTTTTTATTTGCTCTGCAATATTATGTTATTTTTCACCAATTATCAAAGCTCACTTTATGTGAAGTTTCGGTGATCATTGGTTCTCTTCTTTTTTTTTGCACTCCAATCCTACGTAAACTTACATAAATTATCAACACTCACTTTTGCTGTAAGTTTATGTGATAATTATCGCTCTTCTATTTAATTACACTTCAGTCCTACAAAAACGAACACCAAAGATCAACACTAACTCTAGATGTAAGTTTCAGTGATCATTGCCTCTCTTCCTTCTGTTTGCATTCCAATCCTACATAAACTTACACCAATTATCTACGCTCGATTTTGGTGTAAGTTTATGTGATAGTTAGCGCTCTTCGTTTTAATTACACTTCTGTCCTACAAAAACGAACACCAAATATCAACACTAACTCTAGATGTAAGTTTCAGTGATCATTGCCTCTCTTCCTTCTGTTTGCATTCCAATCCTACCTAAACTTACACCAATTATCAACGTTCAGTTTTGATGTAAGCTTAGGTGATATTTAGCTCTCTTCTTTTTAACTCCACTTCTGTCTTAAAAAGAAGAACACCAAATATCATCAAAAAATTTAGATTTTATTTTCAGTGATCATTGGCAACCTTCTTTTTATTTGCGCTGCAATATTATGTTATTTTTCACCAATTAGCAACACTCACTTTAGGTGTAAGTTTTGTTGAACCTTGGCTCTCTTCTTTTTGTTGGCACTCTATTCTTACGTAAACCTACACCAATTATCCACGCTCAATTTTTGTGTTAGTTTAGGTGATATTTAGCTCTCTTGTTTATAATTACACTTCTGTCATACAAAAATTAACACTAAATATCAGCACTCACTTTAGATGTGAGTTTCGGTTATCTATGGCTTTTTTCTTTTTTGTTTGCTCTGCAATATTAT
Organism: Cladonema radiatum; assembly: GCA_025330745.1. Classification (NCBI taxonomy): domain Eukaryota; kingdom Metazoa; phylum Cnidaria; class Hydrozoa; order Anthoathecata; family Cladonematidae; genus Cladonema; species Cladonema radiatum. The sequence goes on along the minus strand of JANSTP010280257.1, from coordinate 8,544 downwards.
GTTATTTTACACCAATATTCAACACTCTTTCTAGCTGTAAGTTTAGGTTATCATTGGCCCATTTCTTTTTGTTTGCACTCCAATCCTACGTAAACTTACACCAATTTTCAACGCTCAATTTTGGTGTAAGTTTATGTGATGTTTAGCCGTCTTCTTTTTAATTACACTTCTGTCCTACAAAAACGAACACCAAATATCAACACTCACTTTAGTTGTAAGTTTCCGTGATCATTGGCTCTCTTCTATTTATTTCCACTCAATTCCTATGTAAACTTATACCAATTATCAACGCTCACATTAGGTGTAAGTTTAGGTGATCATTGGCCCATTTCTTTTTGTTTGCACTCCGATCTTACGTAAACTTACACCAATTATCAGCACACACTTTTGGTGTATCTTTAGGTGATATGTAGCTCTCTTCTTTTTAAATACACTATTGTCCTACAAAAACGAACACCAAATATCAACAATCACTTTAGATGTAAGTTTGGGTGATCATGTTCTACTTTCTTTTTGTTAGCGCTGCAATATTATGTTACATTACACCAATTATCAACACTCACATTAGAAGTAAGTTTCAGTGATCATTGGATCTCTAATTTTTCTTTCCACTCCAATCCTACGTATACCTACGCCAATTATCAATACTCAATTTTAGTGTAAGTTTAGGTGATATTTAGCTCTCTTCATTATAATTACACTTCTGTCCTGCAAAAACGATCACCAAATACGAACACTCACTTTAGATGTAAGTTTCGGTGATCCTTAGCTACATTCTTTTTGTTTGCTCTACAATATTATGTTAATATACACCAATTATCAACACACACTTTAGGTGAAGTTTCGGGTATCATTGGCTCTCTTCTTTTTTTTTTTTGCACTTCAATCCTACGTAAACTTACACCAATTCTCAACGCTCACTTTTGGTGTAAGTTTAGGTGATATTTAGCCATCTTCTTATTAATTACTCTTCTGTCCTACAAAACGGAACACCAAATATCAACACTCAATTTAGATGTAAGTTTCGGTGATATATGGCTACCTTTTATCTGTTTGCGCTGCAATACTCTGTGATTTTACACCAATTATCAACGCTCACATTTGTTGTAAGCTTATGTGATAATTAGCTCTCTTCTTTTTAATTACACTTCTGTCCTCCAAAAACAAACAACGAATATCAACACTCACATTAGATGTCAGTTTCGAAGATCATTGGCTTTCTTCTTTTTCTTTGCAATCCAATCCTAGGTAAATAACATTTAAAGTGAGTGATGCCATTTAGTGTTCGTTTTTGTAGGGCAGAAGTGTAATTAAAAGCAATAGAGCTAAATATCTCTCAAACTTACACCAAAAGTGAGCGTTGATAGTTGGGGTAAGTTTTCGTAGGATTAGAATGCAAACAAAAAGAAGAGAGCCAATAATCGACGAAACTTACACCTATAAAGAGTGTTGAAAATTGGTGTAAAATAAAATAGTATTGCAGCGCAAACAAAAAGAAAGTAGCCAATGATCACCGAAACTCACATCTAAAGTGAGTGTTGATATTTGTTCGTTTTAGTAGGATGGAAATGTAATTGAAAAGAAGAGGGCTATATATCGACTAAAGTTAAACCAAAGGTGAGCGTTAACAATTGGTATAAACTTAGGTACGATTGGAGTGAAAGCAAAAAGAAGAGAGCCAATAATCACAGAAATTCATTCCTTAAACTTGGTGTTGGTAATTCGTGAAAAATAACATAGTATTGCAGCGCAAAGAAAAAGAAGGTAGGCAATGATCACCGAAATTTACATCTAAAGTGAGAGTTTTTATTTGGTGTTCGTTTTTGTAGGACAGAAATGTAATTAAAAAGAGGAGAGCTAAATATCACTTAAACTTACACCAAAAGTGGGTGTTGATAATTTGTGTAAGTTTACGTAGGATTGGAGTGGAAACAAAAAGAAGAGAGCCAATGTTCACCGATTCTTTAACCTATTGTGAGTGTTGATAATTGATGTAAAACAACATAATATTGCAGAGCAAACAAAAAGAAGGTAGCCAAGGATCACCGAAACTCACATCTAAAGTGAGTGTTGATATTTAGTGTCCGTTTTTGTAGGACAGAAGTGTAATTAAAAGAAGAGAGCTAAATATCACCTAAACTTACACTAAAAGTTGGTGGTGATAATTGGTGTAAGTTTATGTAGGATTGGCGTAGAAACAAAAATAATAGAGCCAATGATCACCGAAACTTTCACCTAAAGAGAGTGTCGATAATTGGTGTAAAATAACATAGTATGCCAGCGTAAACAAAAAGAAAGTAGCCAATGATCACCTTAACTTACACAAAAGGTGAGCTTGGATAATTACTGTAAGTTTACGTAGGACTGGATTGCAAACAAAAAGAAGAGAGCCAATGATCACCTAAACTTACACCAAAAGTAAGTGTTGATAATTGGGGTAATTATACGTAGGACTAGTGAGCAAACAAAAAGAAGAGATCCAATTGTCACGGAAATTTATTCCTTTAAGTGGGTGTTGATAATAGGTATAAAATATCGTAGTATTGCAGCGCAAAGAAAAAGAATGTATGCAATGATCAACGAAACTTACATCTAAAGTGAGTGTTGATATTTGTTGTTCGTTTTTGTAGGACAGAAGTGTATTTAAAAAGAAGAGAGCTAAATATCACGTAAACTTATACCAATAGTGGGCGTTGATAATTTGTGTAAGTTTACGTAGGATTGGCGTGGAAACAAAAAGTAGATAGCCAATGATCACCAAATCTTTCACCTAATTTGAGTGTCGATAATTGGTGTAAAATAACATAGTATGGCAGCGCAAACAAAATGAAGGTGGCCAATGATCACCGAATCTTCCATCTAAAATGAGTGTTGATATTTTGTATTCGTTTTTGTAGGACAGAAGTGTAATTTAAAAGAAGAGAGCTAAATATCACGTAAAGTTACACCAAAAGTTGGCGTTGATAATTTGTGTAAGTTTACGTAGGATTGGAGTGGAAACAAAAAGTAGATAGCCAATGATCACTGAATTTTTCACCCAATTTGAGTGTCGAAAATTGGTGTAAAATAACATAGTATGGCAGCGCAAACAAAATGATGGTGGCCAATGATCACCAAAACTTCCATCTAAAGTGAGTGTTGATATATTGTATTCGTTTTTGTAGGACAGAAGTGAAATTAAAAAGATGACAGCTAAATATCACCTAAACCTCCACCAAAAGTGAACATTGATAATGGTTGTAAGTTTACGTAGGATTGGATTGCAAACAAAAAGAAAAAAGCCAATGATCAACGATATTTACACCTAAAGTGAGTGTTGATAATTGTTGTAAAATAACAAAGTATTGCAGCGCAAATAAAAAGAACGTAGCTAATAATCACGGAAACTTACTTTTTCAGTGAGAGTTGATAGTTGGTGCTCGTTTTTGTAGGACAGAAATGTAGTTAAAAAGAAGAGAACTAAATATCACCTAAACCTCCACAAAAAGTGAACGTTGATAATTGGTGTAAGTTTACGTAGGATTGGATAGCAAACAAAAACAAGAGTGCCAATGATCACCGAAAATTTAACGCAAAGTGAGTGTCGATAATGGTGTCAAATAACATAGCATAGCAGCACAAACGAAAAGAACGTAGATAATAATCACTGAAACTTACTTTTACAGTGAGAGTTGATATTTGGTCTTCGTTCTTGTAGAACAGGAGTGTAATTAAAGAAAATAGAGATAAATATCAACTAAACTTATACCAAAAGTAAGCGTTGATAATTGTCGTAAGTTTACGTAAGATTGGAGTGTAAACAAAAAGAAGAGAGCCAATGATCAACGATATTTACACGTAAAGTGAGTGTTGATAATTGTTGTAAAATAACAAAGTATTGCAGCGCAAACAAAAACAGGCTAGCCAATGATCATCGAAAATCACATCTAACTTGAGTGTTGATATTTAGTGTTCGTTTTTGTAGGAAAGAAATGTAATTAAAAAGAAGAGAGCTAAATATCACGTAAACTTACACCAAAAGTGGGCGTTGATAATTTGTGTAAGTTTACGTAGGATTGGAGTGGAAACAAAAAGTAGATAGCCAATGATCACCGATTCTTTCACCTAATTTGAGTGTCGATAATAGGTGAAAAATAACATAGTATGGCAGCGCAAACAAAATGAAGGTGGCCAATGATCACCTAATCTTCCATCTAAAATGAGTGTTGATATTTTGTGTTCGTTTTTGTAGGACAGAAGTGTAATTAAAAAGAAGAGAGCTAAATATCACGTAAACTTACACCAAAAGTGGGCGTTGATAATTTGTCTAAGTTTACGTAGGATTGGAGTGGAAACAAAAAGTAGATAGGCAAGGATCACCGAATTTTTCACCTAATTTGAGTGTCGATAATTGGTGTAAAATAACATAGGATGGCAGCACAAAGAAAATGATGGTGGCCAATGATCACCGAATCTTCTATCGAAAGTGAGTGTTGATATTTTGTGTTCGTTTTTGTAGGACAGAAGTGTAATTAAAAAGAAGAGAACTAAATATCACCTAAACTTACACAAAAAATGATCGTTGATAATTGGTGTAAGTTTACGTAGGATTGGAGTGCAAACAAAAAGAAGAGAGCCAATGATCACCGAAACTTCACCTAAAGTGAGTGTTGACGATTGCTGTAAATGTAAATCAACATAATATTGCAGAGCTAACAAAAAGAAAGTAGCCAAGGATCGAAGAAAATCACATCTAACTTGAGTGTTGATATTTGGTGTTCGTTTTTGTAGGACAGAAGTGTAATTAAAAACAAGAGAGATAAATATCACCTAAGCTTACAAAAAAAAAATGAGCGTTGATAATTGTCGTAAGTGTACGTAAGATTGGAGTGCAAGCAAAAAGAAGAGAGCCAATGATCAACGATATTTACACCTAAAGTGAGTGTTGATAATTGTTGTAAAATAACAAAGTATTGCATCGCAAATGGAAAGAAAGTAGCCAATGATCACCGAAAATCACATCTAACTTGAGTGTCGATATTTGGTATTGGTTTTTGTAGGACAGAAGTGTAATTAAAAAGAAGAGAACTAAATATCACCTAAACTTACACAAAAAGTGAGCGTTGATAATTGGTGTAAGTTTACGTAGGATTGGAGTGCAAACAAATAGAAGAGAGCCAATGATCACCGAAACTTCACCTAAAGTGAGTGTTGACGATTGCTGTAAATATAAAACAACATAATATTGCAGAGCTAACAAAAAGAAGGTAGCCAAGGATCACCCAAAATAACATCTAAAGTGAGTGTTGATATTTAGTGTCCGTTCTTGTAGGACTGAAGAGTAATTAAAAAAAAGAGGGCTAAATATCACCTAAACTTACACAAAAAGTGAACGTTGATAATTGGTGTAAGTTTACGTAGGTTTGGAGTGCAAACAAAAAGAAGAGAGCCAATGATCACTGAAACTTTCACCTAAAGTGAGTGTCGATTATTGGTGTAAAATAAAACAGCATTGCAGTGCAAACGAAAAGAAAGTGGCCAATAATCACCGAAACTTACATTTACAGTGAGTGTTGACATTTGGGGTTTGTTATTGTAGGACAAGAGTGTAATTAAAAAGATGAGAGCGAAGTATCACCTCAACTTATACAAAAAGTGAGCGTTGATAATTGTCGTAAGTTCACGTAGGATTGGAGTGCAAACAAAAAGAAAAGAGCCAATGATCAGAGAAACTTCACCTTAAGTGAGTGTTGATAATTGGTGTAAATCAACATAATATTGCAGAGCGAACAAAAAGAAGGTAGTCTATGATTTTCAAGACTTACATCTAATGTGACTGTTGATATTTGGTGTTGGTTTTTGTAAGAGAGAAGTCTTGTCAAAAAGAAGAGAGCTAAATATCGACTAATGTTAAACCAAAAATGAGCGTTAATAATTGGTATAAGTTTACGTAGAATTGGAGTGCAAACAAAATGAAGAGAGCCAATGATCAAAGAAACTTACTCCTACAGAGAGTGTTGATAATTGGTGTAAAATAGCACAGTATTGCCGTGTAAACAAAAAGAAGCTAGCCAATGATCATCGAAAGTCACATCTAAATTGAGTGTTGATATCTGGTGTTCGTTTTTGTAGGACAGAAGTGTAATTAAAAAGAAGAGAGCTAAATATCACTTAAACTTACACCAAAAGTGAACGTTGATAATTGGTGTAAGTCTACGTAGTATTGGAGTGCAAACAAAGAGAATAGAACCAATGATCACCAAAACATTCACCTAGAGTGAGTGTCGATAATTGTTGTAAAACAACATAATATTGCAGAGCAAACAAAAAGAAGGTAGTCTATGATCACCAAATCTTTCATCTAATGTGACTGTTGATATTTGGTGTTCGTTTTTGTGAGACAGAAGTGTATTTAAAAAGAAGAGAGCTAAATATCGACTAATGTTATACCAAAAGTGAGCGTTGATAATTGGTGTAAGTTTATGTAGGATTGGAGTGCAAAGAAAAAGAAGAGCTCCAATGATCACCGAAACTTCACCTAAAGTGAGTGTTGATGATTAGTGTAAAAGAACAAAATATTGCAGAGCAAACAAATGGAAGGTAGCCAAGGATCACAGAAACTTACATCTAAAGTGAGTGTTGATATTTGGTGTTCGTTTTTTTAGGACAGAAGCCTAGTTAAAAAGAACAGAGTTAAATATTACATAAACTTACACTAAAAGTGAGTGTTGATAATTGTTGTAAATTAACGTAGGAATGGAGTGCAAACAAAAAGAAGTGAGCTAATGATCACCGAATCTTTCACCTAAAGTAGGTGTCGACAATTGGTGTAAAAAACATAGCATTGCAGCGCAAGCAACAAGAAGGTAGCCAGTGATCACAGAAACTTACATCTAAAGTGTTTGTTGATATTTGATGTTCGTTTTTGTAGGACAGAAGTCTAATTAAAAAGAAGAGAGCTATATATCACATAAACTTACATTGAAAGTGATCGTTGATAATTGGTGTAAGTTTACGTAGGATTGGAGTGCAAGCAGAAACAAGAGAACCAATGATCACCGAAACTTCACCTAAAGTGAGTGTTGATGATTGGTGTAAAACAACATAATATTGCAGAGCAAACAAAAAGATGATAGCCAAGGATCACCAAAACTCATATCTAAAGTGAGTGTGGATATTTAGATTTCGTTTTTGTAGGACAGAAGTGTAATTAATAAGCAGAGAGCTATATATCACATAAACTTACGTCGAAACTGATCGTGGATAATTGGTGTAAGTTTACGTAGGATTGGAGTGCAAACAAAATCAAGAGAGCCAATGATCACCGAAACTTACATTTAAAGCGAGTGTTGAAATTTGATGTTTGTTTATGTAGGACAGAAGTGTAGTTAAGAAGGTGATAGGTAAATATAACCTAAACTTAAACCAAAAGTGAGCGTTGATAATTGGTGTAAGTTTACCTAGAATTGGAGTGCAATCAAAATGAAGAGAGAAAATGATAACCAAAACTTCACCTAAAGTGAGTGTTGTTAATTGGTGTAAAACAACATAATATTGCAGAGCAAACAAAAAGAAGGTAGCCAAGGAACACCGAAACTCACATCTAAAAAGAGTATTGATATTTACTGTTCGTTTTTGTAGGAGAGAAGTTTAATTAAAAAGAAGGTAGCTAAAAATCACATAAACGTACACAAAAAGTGAGCGTTGATAATTGGTGTAAGTTTACGTAGGATTGGAGTGCAAAGAAAAAGAAGAGTTCCAATAATCTTCGAAGCTTCACCTAAAGTGAGTGTTAATGGTTGGTGTAAAAGAAAAAATTATTGCAGAGCAAATAAAAAGAAGGTAGCCAAGGATCACCAAAACTCTCATCTAAAGTGAGTGTTGATATTTAGTGTTCGTCTTTGTAGGACAGAAGTTTAATTAATAAGAATAGAACTAAATATCTCCTAAACTGACACAAAAATGAATTTTGATAATTACTGTAAGATTACGTGGTATTGGAGTGCAAACAAAAAGAAGAGAACCAATGAACACCGAAACTTTCACCTAAAGGGAGTGTCGATAATTGGTGTAAAACAACATAGCATTGCAGCGCAAGCAACAAGAAGCTAGCCAGTGATCACCGAAACTTACATCTAAAGTGAGTGTTGATATTTGGTGTTCGTTTTTGTAGGACAGAAGTCTAATTAAAAAGGAGAGAGCTAAATATCGATTAATGTTACACCAAAAGTGAGCGTTGATAATTGGTGTAAGTTTACGTAGGATTGGAGTGAAAACAAAAAGAAGAGATCGAATGATCACCGAAACTTCACCTAAAGTGAGTGTTGATGATTGGTGTAAAACAACATAATATTGCAGAGCAAACAAAAAGAAGATAGCCAAGGATTACCAAAACTCACATCTAAAGTGATTGTGGATATTTAGTTTTTGTTTTTGTAGGACATAAGTGTAATTAATAAGAAGAGAGGTAAATATCGCCTAAACTGAGACAAAAATGAATTTTGATAATTAATGTAAGATTACGTAGTATTGGAGTGGAAACAAAAAGAAGAGAACCAATGATCA